>VWZZ01004366.1:183483-216416 GCA_013399095.1 Psophia crepitans
GTTGCCCTTCTCTGGACACGCTCCAGCAGCTCAATGTCCTTCTTATATGGAGGGGGCCAAAATTGGACACAGTACTCGAGGTGAGGCCTCACCAGAGCCGAGTACAGGGGGACTATCACTTCCCTACTCCTGCTGGCCACGCCATTCCTGATACAGGCCAGGATGCTGTTGGCTTTCTTGGCCACCTGGGCACACTGCTGGCTCATGTCCAGCCGGCTGTCAACCAGAGCCCCCAGGTCCCTCTCCGCCAGGCAGCTCTCCAGCCACTCCGCCCCAAGCCTGTAGCGCTGCCCAGGGTTGTTGTGGCCAAAGTGCAGGACCCGGCACTTGGCCTTGTTAAATCTCATAGAGTTGGCCTCGGCCCATCGATCCAACCTGTCCAGATCTCTCTGGAGAGCCACCCTACCCTCCAGCAGACTGACACTGCCTCCCAGTTTGGTGTCATACTACTTCACGCTGAAATTTCAGAGTGGCTGCAAAGAGTGGCAGAGTGGCTGCATCTACAACCTCCTTCCATTAGTAAATCAACAGAGAAATTGTCAGTACACCTCGACTAGCTGCTATTGGCTGGTTACAGCCTTTTTCCTTTCACACTTTTTAACTAGTTCGTAGCTTAATTGCAATACCACCTCTTTCGTATTCCTTGGCTGGACCTTATGAATACCCTGAACCTCATTTCTCATTGATGCTAGCACTGTAGCCACAGCCATTTCAGGCAACAATGGACTCCAGAGTGCCTAGGGAGAAAAATTAGATAATATGTAAGAACATTTTCAATGTCATTTTCCTGATTTGCATAATTTTTTTTGGACGCATTAAAGGCAAGCATTACTGTGAGTTAATTAAAATAATTCCATGAATTTGAAGCAATTGTGCTGTTATATGATTTCATGTTGCATAACCAAAAGAGCTTTGTACTGAAATCACCCACTTGATTTTCGTATGATGAGCCCCATGGCAAAACAGAAACTGAAGTGCAACCTCCCACTTCCCTCCCCCTTCCAGAAGAAAATTAAAGAGAATTAGAAGTCCCTAACAAAGAATTCTGGCCTAGAAAGCAGAAAGAGACTGTATCATAATCCTTTTTAGTGCACAGTTTCAGCTTTCAGCTAACAGTTTATTCATTTATAAACTGATATTCCACATTCCTTGTTGTGCATTCCAGATTTTAGGTGCAATGGAGATAGAAAACCTACCATGACATAAGGAGAAACCGCGTAGTGACAAACAGATGTAGATGTACATCTGTATGTACATCCATAGATGTAACTGTACAATGATGCAGATGGAACTGGGGCGTTCAGTGAAAAGCAGCAAGGCTAACCTGGTATTTCAGCAGTTAACAGAGTGTGTGTAGGTGCAGGACAGTGGAGAATCAAGATGATAAGCACTGGTTGTTCTCGCTAGAACTGTAACATTTGTCCTAACACTGTTAGTTCATGAGATGTTTTCTTTGGAATCAGTTTCAATTTACTCTAAATCTACACCTATATGCCCCCAATCCACACTTCAGCTCTTTCAAATGTGTATAGATACTATAAATGCCTCACCTGGGGAGGTTCTTCTAGGAATCTCAATCCAAAATGGAAGCTAACAGAGGCAGGAAAGATTCAGTCTGTCTCTGGAAGGATTTTAAGCACTACACAAGTTGCCTGATAAAGAAGCTTATTCAAATTTTTCTATGCCAGACTCACAGTATGTGAGCAGATATTAGGTTAATGAAGATTCATGCAGCGAAATCAAATGTGTGTATCAAGAACTTCCTCTAATCAGATATTAGAAGTTATGGTTTCATTTCTTTTTCCCTTCAGCAGTGGTGAGACAGAAAGAGCAGGCAATTACCATATCCTTTTCTAACTGTCTCCTATAGCCGCAGCTGAGCCCTCACATACATGGCATTAATCTCCTTTTTAAAATTAATGAAGACTAATTAAGGAAAATAAGCCTCCGCAAGGGGGAAAAAAAAGAAAAAAAGTTGCTTTTGTGTAAAGATAACTCTAGTAACTGCCACAAAATGCCATTCCATTGGAGAAAGCTATGTGCAATAACTAACTGCAATATGAACTGATGAATGTTATCTCTTTCCAAGCAGATCAGATAAGTGAATCAAATGTTAGTTTTAACTCTTACTTTAAATAAGGTTATTAGTAATAAAAATGGTATGAAACTGTTGGATAATCTGAGCTAAATGAAACCAAATGATGAAAGAATAAAGAAATAAGCATTAATTGAGATATAAAGGAATTGTTAACATCTATTTTATGCGACATCTGGGCGTTATAAGGTTCAAATTCGGAAATCTGGAGAGACTAGAGAGGAAATAAAAAGAGACACATCTTTAAATGGGTATATTGAAGAAATTGTTTTCAGAAAAAAGTATGAAACAGTTGCACATCAGTTAGGGTCTAAAACAAACCTCAGAAATATTCAGCCAACTGCTAGAACTTGTCCTTACAAAGAAATATGCCAACCAGTGAGGACTTTGGAGGTTGTGCAACTTCTCTAGAGCAACACTGAGTCAGTCCTGCTCCTTCACTGTGTATTCATATACATGAATTTATAACCATATACATAATTATACATATAATTAATAGACATTTGTAAGTATATTAACATATGAGTACGTAATATTAAGGTATGAGTTATTAATATATAGAATCATAGAATCGTTAAGGTTGGAAGAGACCTCAAGGATCATCCAGTCCAACCGTCCGCCCACCACCTATTAACCACTAAACGTATAATATTAATATGTAACACATATATAATGTATCATATGTAATATGTATAGCCACTGCTATTCAGTACAAAATCTGCAGGTGTAAACCCATTTAAATATACTTTTAAGTTCATCTAAATCCGTTATCCCAGTATCTACCACGTTATCTCTGTTATAAACACTATACTCAAAGGAAAATGGGAGAGAGTAATTGCCTGTTCATCCAGTAGCTCCCACAGAATTAAGTTTTTTGAAAGCGTAAGGTAACACCAGTAGCATGGTGTCTCATAAATCAGCCGCATGTGCATTGTGATTTGTCACTATCATTCAACACACAACAATCTCTTCCTTCACTGTCAGAAATCTGAACATCAGATCTGGGATCTCTGAATGCAGCGTGGGTTTACCAGAGATCGTTCACTCCAGACTAGTCTGCTATCTGTCTTCAAAGAGATGGCTGAATATCTAGACATGTGAAAGATCGAAAATTACATCCATTTAGCTTTTGGCCAGGCATAACACAGAAATTTGTATAAGGAATTGTCACTTATACTAGAGAAATTGAGGAAAACTGTGAGGTGAATAAGGAACTGGTTTAAACGAAGATGAAAACAAGTAGTGATGATGGGCAACTCTCAGGCTGAATTTTTGGTGAATTTGTTTAAAAAAAAAAGCTCTGCACCTCAGGACTCTCTGGACAGCACTTTATGTGTTACACTGGCAGAGACAAAATGCGAGTCATCGTCATGCTGATTTCAGAGACACCTACCATTTTACAGGAAGATCTGTCTGACTTCAATGTTTAGGGTACGTACGATTACAGATCTGCAAAATTTTAACTGATCTGAAGTTTCTTCCTTCTGAAAATGGCAGAAGATTGAGACCTGAATGAAAGATCTGATTGTGAAATAACACTGAACAACTCAAATCATGAAAGAAATTCAGTCCTACAATACATAAGTCTAGTATTTCTACCAGAGACAAGCAACCACAGTTAGTGTTTTGCTGAAAAACTGATCTGGAAACCTGTGTTTCTGATTGCCCATTGTCAAAAAAAACCACATTAATTTAAGCTAAAACCTAAACAGGTTAACCTAAAGCAGGGTTATGAGACTAACTACAGAATCAAAAGAGGATCCTAGCAGAACATCAAAAGAATTAACAGAACAAAGACCAGCAAATATATGGTTTTTATTATAAATACACTAAGAAGATATGAAATAGGAGAAAAAACCTATATGATTTCAAGGACAATAATGGTTAAAAAATATTTAAAAATTAAAGATTATAAATCCTCAGTGTCTGTCTTTAATTTCAAACATGGTTTTTAACCATGTGAGCAGTGAGTTCAACAGTTAAAACTTTCCAGCTGGGGCTCTGGGAACAAACAGATGACAACAATTTTAGGAATCTTATTGTCTGATGTGTCCAGACATTTGCATAATAAGCAAACAATAAAAGAAAAAAGAGCATGACACAGGGCTACTCTGAAGTAAGAACAAGATTAAGAGCTACTTTGAGTTGATTGTTTTTTGTGCCAAGCCTACTGCATGGAGGAGACTTGCCCAGGTGACCAGCTCAGAGAGCTGCAGAGAACATAAAATGATGAGCCCTGGCTCCCACCCACCTCCTGTTTAAGGCTCACAAGCTAGGGTTGCTCAGGGTTGAAGTCAAGCATTTCTTTTCTTAGCATAGAGCACTGAAACTACATTACAAGCTTTGGCTGTCCTTTCTTGCAGTTAATGTATTCCTTCTCCCAGATGCTACTGAGTCATAGCACTGTATTTCATAGGACCAGTTTCAGCCTTTCCAATATCCTGAATATAAGATTCTGGCATCAGTCTGGAAACAGAGCATCCCAGTTCCAATTTCCAACAAACTATATAATTTCAAAAATGAAAAAATGAAAAAAAAAAAAATCTGCTACACGATGACACTTACCTGGGGGAATTAAGGAACTATTTGCTACAAAATGGTTTGGATTAAATACACCTGTGAATAGCAACCAAGCTAAGAAAGGGCAAGCAAAGGTTTACTTCAATAAAACTTATCAAGACAATTCTTGATAAACTAAAAGTCTTTTGAAACTAAAAAATTATGTAACAATCCAGATGAAATGTACCATAAATGGATTGAGTTTACTGAGTTTTTAATATATTTTAGAGTAGGAGGATTGTACATGACAGTAAAGTTGATGGAAGAAAAAATGATGAGGGTAAATTTACTGTCTTAATGAACCTGAGCTGTACCAGCAGGAATGCCTTCTACTGACCTGTGCGCTGACCAGCCCCATTCATGACACATAGGCAATGTGCCTGGTCCTGCAGAAGCTTAAAAACCGTGCTGGTATGGTAAACTTCTATTTCATTTTTATCATAAAATATTGTGAATAAAGTAGAAAATATTTTTTTATTATCTGTCTTACAATTTTCTAAAGCTTTTTGGGTTAAATCCAAATAAACTAGAGTAAAGCATGAAGCAAGCAGAAATAAACTTCATTACTCTCAGTGATCACTATGACTCTTCTACAACCACCAATTTCCCCAGTGACAGGGTAAGTCTTCTCCGCAGAGGCTAGATTGTTCTGTCATCTCTCTAAGGACTAGCTGTGATTCTTAAACACACATCAGATCTTCAGTTAATTTCATATAAATTGAAACTGATTAAAAGATTCTGCAACAAGAAAGAGTACTCAGGAGGAACAGAGATACAAGAAAATTAGCTCCCTTTCTAGTTCGAGCACCTAAAAATCTGTGTTTAAGCCCACAAGACATGTACTGTGTTACCCCAGGGTGCGGCTCTCAGATCTCATTGCATCTTCTGTTGTTCCTCTCTCAGAGAAAGGGGGACTTCCTCCTTAGTAAATGAGGTGAGGGGGGAGGAGGTTGTATGATATTTGCCTTGGATGGTGAGTAAATACAAGGTGCTCATTTACAAAATTCCTCACAGAATTTGGACACTAGAACGTGGTGTGTGGGATTAGAAGCACATATGTTAGTGCATGCAAATGAACGGGAACATGGAAGCATGTATTCTGATTGTGTCAATGGCTCTTAGCATCAAATGTAAACTATTAGAGAAGAAAAAACAGGAATGCACAGAGGTTTGGAAGATATACGCTGCATTGGACAGCAGTAGGATCAGCCTGGAGGGAAGAATTAGTTTTAGTTCTGGCATGGACCATGGGTAGTGTCCATGCGCTCCCTAAATGCTGTCTCCTACTGCCACTACTGGAGGCATAATGCTGAGCTAGACAGACCACTGGTCTGAATCAGTAAGGTATTTATTCTGTTCTTACAATCGCTTAATTTTTCATTACTGACTACAATATGAAGTTTGGAAAAGTGCTAATAAAATCTGAGTAAAATAACGCTGGCTGCCAAGACGCAGTAAGAATGGGGTAACAAACAAGAACAATCTGGGTAACCTCAAGGGTGGTATCAACAGAAGCATCATCAAATTTATTAACACAAGGATGAAAAATCATTAATAATTGCTAAGGATTTTTTGCATTAAACAATAGCTCAATACTGGGAAATGACAAAGTAATACAAAGACTCAACAGGATGAGGCCATGAAAATGTAGATGTTATCATAGTAACAGCAACTTCAGTGGAAGTGGGAACATACTAGTGCCATCTTGTCTGTACATCTCAGGAATATTTTTTTACATTCCAGGTGCTTCTGTTCAAGAAAGATTCACCCAGGTTGTAGTAGTTTCAAGGAAGGGCTATTAGGATGTTCAGAGGAACAGCATGCTGATCTTGGGAGAGGAGGCCAAAGCTGCCTCTGTACTGCAGTCACAGAAGATGATACAGTGCTGTGTAGGAATATTGGCTTTATCCTAGCAAGCTTGGGTGCTGACAACAGTCCAATTGCAACAATATATAGTTTGGTGTGGGCTAAATTACTGTCAAGACTGCTACCCACACTCAAGCTATCTAATTAGAACCTGCTCATATATATCTCTGCTCTTCACCCTGGTCACAAAACCAGCAACAAGAAGGACAGATATCAGGTTTTCCATAAGGATGTCATTTACAGTGACAACCTAAAGCAGCCTGGTTTGTTAGCTTTAAAAAAAATGCAAATAAAACTTAAACTGGGGGGAGATAAGATTGCTCTCAAGAAATACAAGGCAAGCATCAGGAGGAGAGCTTTCCACTGGGAGCTATTTAACCTCCTAGACTATCTCAGAAAAGCAAATACACACTAAGTGTCCATGAGTATATTTAGCCTGGAAATTAGAAAAGCTTTCTAATTAACCAACCAGGGAGGTGGTAGAATAGTCTTCCAATCAGAACTGTGAGTCTAAAACCTATTTTTAATATAGAGCCTGATTAGATTAAGAATAGGATTTAATGTTGAGATTGCTTGTAATGACTGTAATCAAGAAAGCTTCATATACTGTTATGACTGAAAACGTGTAGATTGCATTGCTGTGTCGTACTTTGTCTTTCTTTAAATAATAAGCCATATCTCTCTCTTTTACATCAAGGGTGAGATGAAGCCAATAGTTCATTGCTAGTCTGTGCTTTCCATGATCTCAAACTGATGAATTCTCAAGATCAAGATTTTGGATGCCTGTACAATAATCCATTTTCTCTTTAAAACTTCATAAATTACATCACAGAAGTGAAAATATTGAACAATTACAACTCCATTTCTGATTCAAAGGATTAAAGAATGCAGACTTGTATTCGTTCTCTTCCAGTGTGTGCACAAACATTTTATTTTAAAAAATATTCTGCTGTTCTAAAGAGAAGAAAACTGAGTAATTTCTTCTTATTTACTGGAAATTCTGGTATCTCATTAGGACCCCTGTTCAGTATCTCTCCAGGTACCATTGTGACCTTACTGTGGTATAAGTATCATTGATCAAGAAACAGAAAACTGGCAAGGCTCTCTTAATGTGTGAAAGCACCTGCAAAACACAGATGTACAGAAGACAGATATCATGTGTAAACAGCACTTTTAATTTTTTAATTTATTTATGTAACAATGTTCATACTTCCAGAGGAAAATTAAATTTCTTGTTCCCTACAACAAACTGCGGAGGAAAATTCTAGAATTTAAAAAAAAAGTTACTTTTTTTCTGTAAAGACCCACCATCTGTCATCTAATAGTTGTTTTGGTGGTTTTTTTTCTGCTCCAGTGTCTATAAGATGAAGGACTTTGAAGCTCTTTCAAACCAGCAAGTGAACAGTGGAATGGTAGAGGGCACAATGCAATCCTTGGAGCATATCACAGGGAAGAGATCAATACAGGCAATAAGCCAACCTGCTAAAACTGAAATAAATGTCAAAGTGCCAGCTTGAGGTAAGGCAAGAATATATGTATATGCATGAGTGTAGATATAACATTTCCCTCTTGCATATGTGTTAGTGACTCAGTCACTGCCTAGCAGGATGTCAGTGTACCCTTCCCTCCTCAAAGAAAACATGAAAAAAACCAAAATAAATTACAAAGGAAATTGAGTGTTTTTCAGGGGAAAGACGTGTGGTGGAGTCAGTTTCTGGTTTCAAACTAATAGGACCACAAGGACTATGACCTCTTTCTGAGAGGAAATTAGATTTCATTTGAAAAATCTGCTTTCTGTACTATTTTGGATTTCTTTATGTGGATAATGTCTGTGAGATAAAGTCATCTGTACCGTAACAGAGGATCATGTTCTCATTTACCACTAAGCTCCTTTACACTGCTGAAAGAACCTTTCTCCTTCACTTTAAGACCTTTCTACAGATCTGCATGAAACTGGATGAGAATCAGGCTCAGTATATATGTAGGGAACAGAGCTATGTGGGGGAAACACAGATATGTGGATTAAAGGAAAGATAACTAAGAGCGAGCAAGAGAGCTAAGACCAAAGATGTTAACTCTGGGATTGCTGAATGAAGAACTTCCAGATAACTGCATTTTTTGTTGTTTTGTTTTGTTTTATTGGAGAAGAAATACATAGAGCTATAATACTTGTTTATTCTTCTGCTCTCTGTGGAATGTGAACAAACGTGCATTGCTGGATTTTATAAGCTCCAAAAATAAACTGGAAGAAAAAGTCATTAATTGAGCTAGGAGAGAAGAATAATAGACTAGAAGTCTGGCCTTTGAGACTCATTAGTCACTGCTTCTGTATCAAACATCTAGGGAACAGGAAAGCGTCTTTGGATAACATTTCACAAACTAATTTGGTCTTTGAGCTGTACATTTCATCCAGCTGAGTAAATATTATTTGCAGTCAACTGAGTAAGTTGTTACATTAGTTAACTGAAATTGCTGATTTTGAGCACTTAAGAGTGGAGAAGGTCAATAGCAACAGGAGGAATTAATAGATATATGGCTTTTATAAAGTTCCACAAAGTTTAGCCTCCCCTCATTTGACAATAATACTTGGTTTGAAGCTAGAATCTGCAAAAGCAAGGTAATTCTTGCCTTGGGTTGCTGTGACAACCTTAACACAGCTTCTGCGAACAACCCGAAATTGTATCTAAGAATACAATACCAGTGCAACTCCCAGTCAGACTTAAGGGTAAAGGGAAGATAAGGGAGAATTAAAGGAGGGGGTGATTTTTATGGGTTTTATTGTCTTTCCTAAGAGAATCTAGCAGATTTTTGAACAAGATATAAAATTTAACTGTTGTTGGTTTTGGTTTATTGATTTTTTGGTATTACAAGCTCAAGGTCTTCATTATCCTGGAAGGTTATGTCTACATCCGATCATTAGTATATGGAACTTGCAAGTATATGGAACTCTTGCAAGAGCTCCACAGTTTGTCCCAAAGTCTCAACACAGCTAGAGCACAACTTGTCTTCATTTTATGCCAAATAACTGTATTTGCTTCCTAAAGAAATTAAAGCTTATCAAGGAAGAGGAGTGGAGCAAAGAAGTAAAAAAGTGATTCCAAATTTAACTAAGATATTTGTGCAGATCAAGAGAATGGGAAATATTCCTGAGGCATCCCTGTTCCACAGTTTAGACCTAGCTAGTGTTGATTTGAGAAGGGAAATTACAAGAACTCATAGGATTAAAATGATTCTTTTGTAGTCATACAGATTTCACATAAAATTCAAGAAACTCGAGGGTGTATGTGTTCATCTTTACAATTACTATTTCAATTCCAAAGCCAGAAAAATCAGAAGAAAGGACACATCTAATATATATTCAGTGACTATTTTTATTTAAGGACTAATTCACCTAAACATCTGAGAATCCTCCAGCATGTCAGACAAAATCCTAATAGAGAAACTTATTATTAGTACTACTCATAATTCCAAAAGAAATTATGCAAAGAGAAGCAATGGAGTCAGACTCTGTGTATCATGAAGCAAAAGCAGGCAGAGTTTTTCTTCATAAATATTCATAAAACAGATTTCTTCATAAATCACCTTTTGGAGCAACTTTGGTATTTGGAAAGTCTGTTCTTCGGGGAAACTAAACATGCAGATTTCACCTTGAGAGGATGAGGGCTTCATGAATTGATACTTTGAATGTAGTTAGTCCGTTTGGTTTTGTGGGTTTTTTTCCACTGACATTGTTTGTTTCTGTTAAAGCTGAGTTAAAACCAGAAAGAAACATATTGCAAGAATCTTCTCAAAAGTCCTGAGCAGATCTGTTTCTCATGTTTTCACGAGTCTGCCTTCCATCCCACTGCCCCTTCGCACACAGTACACGTAAAAATGCACTTCTGACTAAAAGGGCTAAACAATGAGATCATCATCAAAAGAGGTGATTTTAAATGAACATTGCTGAAGAAAAAATAGTATTACACATTCGCACCAGAAACCTAAGCCTCTAATTACACTCCTCTAACTAGGGAGCAGAAAACTTGCCATTCATCTTGTGCCTAATAAAAGCCAGGTAATCTTCAACCAGATTCCTTATCCTTCTTCATATTGGTTTATTTTATTTCATATGGATTCAATATAATATAATATAAAGGCAGAATCATAAAAATGCACAAGCCCAGATATGCTCACATATTGCAGTTCAATAACGTGGGATTTGTGATGTACTCCTGGATAAATAAGGTGTATTAAAAAGACTAAATGAATTAGCAAGATTAGCTTTGTTTATGAGAAACACTGTCACATATTTCATACAAAAGTGCATAGATAGTACTAGATTCATTTTGCAAGCTTATGATCTCTAGAAATCTGTACTGAATCCTTTCAGTTTTCTGATGGCAATTTCCCATGATAATAGGGACTACAGATTTACAGGAGCATTGTCATGATAATAAGCTCTATTTCAATGAACAGCAGTTTTTCTCAGGTAAAAAAAGTTCTGAAAAATATAGTAGGCATATTCTCAAACTACTTTCCAAATTTAAAAAGGCACTCAAAAGAAAATACTTTCAATTTCCAATGTCACAGACAGCTGAAGGCAAATTTTTAAAGGGGATTATTAAAAGCATTTTTAGAAGCAGTTTTGTATTAAATTCATTTAAATAAAAGTAAAACATGTTCTTTCTTTAGCTAAATATCAAAGTTGAAAATTCTTATGGAAGAGATAAAAAGTCCATCCAGAGAGGACAACTGAAGTTACTTGGTTTCATATGATCTTGAGATCTTCCATCAGTCAGTCATTAATGATCTCACCAGGGACTGTGTGTAATACTCTTTGTCCATCATTTTCAGAAGACTGGGTATTGAACACTGTCTTTTATTTCTCCCCAAATCTTCTGTGCTGGCTGCAAATATGCGAGAGAGGAACCAGAAAGGAAGAAGCTGAGAGAGAAACTACTCCTGTTTCTTGCTCATTGTGGGATCAGTAGTGTCCAGAGGCTGGTGCTCTGTGGGTGCTAGAAGCAGAGGAATTTCCCTCCATCTGTCTGTCCCCTCCCAACTCCCCGCACACCCCCAGCCATCCCGCCGGCGGGGCGGTGCGAGAAGCAGCAAAGGCCTTGGCTCTGTGTGAGCATCGCTCAGCAACAGCAAAAACATCTCTGTGCTATCAGCGCTGCTTCCAGCACAGACCCAACACACAGCCCCATACTGGCTGCTATGAAGAGAATTAACTTTCTCTCTGCTGAAACCAGGACAAACTATGGTTTTGTATTCACGTATAGTTTTTAATTATATACTACCCCACTAAGAATGTATTACTTTGCACCTTGACCAATGCCTGAATCTTGATTGTTTTTTTAATTTATTTTTTTAACAGAATAGCTACCTACTCTCACAGGTGTCAGAGAAGCATCAAAGCAGTCCTGCCACAGAGAAACTAAACATATCACTGCTCTCTTACCTAGTCTATTAATTGGAAATCTTAATGTACCTGTAACAGTTCCTGCTTGTCCTGCACTTTCTTATGGACAGAATTAAAGGAGTTTGCCACCTCATTATTAGTTGCTAAGTCCCAATGCTTTATACTTAGATTGATTTTTAGATTTTCAGTATACTGTTCAGAAAATCCAGTAGTTGGCTCACTTCACATAAAAGCAACAGTTATGTTTACTTACCTTGAGCAATACTTTGTTTCCTTTTTGCCTAATATGTGATGGTAACAAATCACATCAGTGATTTTCTAGTATATTCAATATTAAAAAGAAAAATTCAGGTAGTCAGACTTGGGTATCCAACTTCATAAAAGTAGAAGACTTCAGCAAGTTTCAAATTTTCCATAAGACTGTAAATTGGAGGTATAAATGCTATTATCCTTTCAAAGGAAACACATAAATATGCCTTGTTTAGAATCATCATGCAGTTTTCTCATTGTATTAGTCCACTGTTAATCTTTTCTGGGAAAAGTCACAAGTACAACTTGCTTTGAATACTTAGTTGAATATGCTGAACAAAAGAAATTGTTTAGAGTTGTTTGAACAAAAAACTTATTCCATAACTCTCATAACTAATTTATAACAAAATAAGTTACAGAATTTAGTTCTGTTTGGAGATAAAAGCCTTAGTACAAATGGGAAAATGATACATTTAATCAGCTGTCCATTCTTAGGAAGTAAATAAATATAGCATATTAATTTAAATGTTAGGTTCAACTGAATACATTCTTAAATATTGCCCCTTCAGTTTTACACTCACAATTGTTTTTATTTTACTGTGAAAAAGAGATTTAATAATCAATTTGCTTTGATCAGTGTTAGTAAGACAAGACCAGAGAAATGACAAATTTTGGGCACCACACTTTCAGTAAAAATGTGAATAAACAGGAGAGCTCAGAGAAGTACAATGGCAGAAATTGAAGTCTAGAAAGGCAGGAAAGAATGAAAGAGTTGGGGTTATTTATTGCAGCAATAAAAATCTGACTCGCTTCAAATGTACAAATACTTAAAATACTAAAAAAAACCACCTTAAAATATGTGAAAGTCTATTCCAAAGAATAATAGAGCAAATTGTTCTCCATATTCATCTTGCATAGAAGAAGTGGTAATGGTCTGAAATCACAATGCAGCAGACTTGAATTAACTATCGCAGAAAAAGCAAGGTCATTTGGGAGCTGAAGAAGATCAACTAAGGTGGTCATTGCACTTCCTAGAGATGTCTTCAGGGCCCAATAAACATCTGCTAAGAATGATGAAGTCATCAAGCCTGCTGCGAAAAAAGGACTGATGTGCTATACGATATTTCAAGATCTTTCCAAATTCTAGTCTTTTAATTGCTTCAGACTGTCTGCACAGCAAAAAGTAGCCAGTTTGGACTTACCAGCAATAGTAAACACATGATGGTATGGACTTTACCAAAGCTTTACTCACCAAAGCCTGCAACTTCACAGCACATTCTGTATGACCTATCTAGTCCCTTTTCCAGCAATACACATACTGCTGCTGTGTGTTCTGTTTTTAATCATGGTTACTGGTTCAATGCAGTACAGGTTACAATTGCCATTCACTTTCTGAGAAGGCCAACCCAAACTCTACTATTCTTATGAAAAGTATATTTTTAATCTTACACTTACACAGCTTCAGAGCTATAACTTGCAACTTCTGAGTGTAAGCATACCTGCTACTCCAAAAAAAAATCCCATACAGATATCTGTGATAATTGTGCAGAAATCACCTCACAGACAGGAACTGTCATAAAGTCAGTATTTCCGGCCCATTCACCATACCCATGTCCTCATGGGTATGAGGAGAAAAACTAAAGGAGAAAAACCCTACTACCAACAACAGAATTACATTAAAAAATATGTCTTGATTCCCAAAGTCTCAGCTAACCTTGCTTTAACAAATTTCCACTCTTCTTGTTGCCATTAGGAATAGCCTTTCAGCTCACTCTGCCCTCTTCCATGGCCTCTGAGTTCCCCTCTAAGCAGAGGTCATGGCACCCAACTGTTGACTAGCTTAAAGGCTGCTAATTTGTGATAGGAATGCATTTAATGTATTTTTCAGCCTAAATTACGTCAAAACAATCTCCTTGTAAAATGCTCTTATGTCTCTGCTCTAGTATTAGCTTTCCAGCCTTTCTGTTGAAACTGTGGGCTGGCAGAGCAGGGAATATATATTTCATGATTTCAGGGAAGAGCTAAATGAAGAGAACCAATTTATTGCTTCTGCTCAGGCTGACCCAAACAAAATTTCTCTTCAAGCCCCTGAATGAAAGAACATTGGGTACAAGACTAAGATGAAATTAAAACTGAAAAATGTAGTCCTTTTCTTTTCCTCAGGCTAATCTAGTTATTTATTTTGCAATCACTAAACTGCAGAAGCAATAACAGAAGCCAAGACTAAACCCAAGGATTTTCTCCCAACTGACTCTTCTAACCATTGCAGTCTCTCTTTTGCTTTTCAGGAATCACGAATTGTTTCTGCACAGGAGCACAAATTCAGTACTCGGGGAGTGGAGAAGGAAACAAGAGGAGAGGAGGTAGAGTGTCCTCAGGTCAAACCAGACTAAATTTGGTCATAAGGTAATTCTCCTGTAGGTACAGACTAAGGCGAGTGAGGTCAGTGCCTTCAGTTTCCTGGGTGAGGGCTGTGACTGGAAGATGGGCAATATCAGAGGTAGAAAATGTGCTACCTATCTTCACCATTTCTTAAAATTAAAAATCAAGTTTAATCCATTTCTTCAAGTTATAGAATCTCTCTGAAAGAAAAAGATCCTGGATGGAAAACCTAATTAAGGAGAAGGGTTAACTCTAGTGCCTAAGCCTAAAGGAGAGGCAGAATTTATGATATCTATTTGTAATTTCTTTTTTCCCCTAAGGAAAGCCTTGAACAAAGACATTCACTTTCCCAAAACTACCATTTACTAAGTCAAGAATGTCACAAGGACCATTTGTCTTTTCCATGCCAGTGGTTTTTTTATATATCCTATAAATATTGCAGTATTTCCATGAATGAAAGTATTAAATAATACAAAAATAATTACACTCCTTCATCCACTTGTCAAAAAAAGGAAAATACAGGGAATGAAAGGGAACCACAATGGGAGAAAGAGAGTTCTGGTGTTTGAATAGCAGAAAAATCTTCCCTTCTTGCTTTTAGGTTTGGATCAAGTTTCTAAAAGCACCAGATGAAGGAATAGGTAACGCAGTATGTGGAGAAGCTTCTAGGAAGTTTACATTTCTGGGGCTGGAGCTGGGTAGAAGGAGAATGGAGAAAAAGGAGCCGGTAAGGGTCATGTCTAACTTGCTCGTGTGGCTATCTATCATTTAATTAATAAAAGGCTTAGGAATGTGGGGACTATTCACTGGATTAAAAGAGATTAAATATGACCAAAATGTGGCCCTTACCAGTGCAAGATTTATTTTTTTATTATTATTATTTTGCAAAACATTACAAGAAGTACATTTTCCTCAAGAAAACCCTCCAATTTCCTGCAGCAATGGCAGGAGCTCTCACACACAAGATGACAGCAGCCGCCGGGGTTTAAACTGCTGCCTCACACACAGACCAGCTTTGCTCTGAGCAGAACAAGACATGACAGGGCTGCAATTAACCAGTGGCCTTTTCACACACTGGGCTTGAACCCATGGAGGCAACAGCAGGAGTTTTCATGGAAATTATCCAGTAAAAAGGCAACTTTCTGTTGCCATAGTAGATACAGAGTTTCTATCTTCTTTGCTGCAGAAAAAGGCTGGGAAAACAAGTCATGCCCTATTATAATATTTATACTCTGAGGCAAACAGAAAAAATAACCTAGTGTGTTTCTAAGCATACAACTAGCCTGGCTTGTCTTGGAGTTTGTCAGGGATATGATTCTATGATTCTTTTCCACGTATCAGTTTTGGTTTTTTCCATTGCCTTTCATTGCCTATGACAAGAGTTTATTAAACATACAGGAGTAAATTGTCTTTTATATTAATACACAGTTTTCATTTCGCAATAAACTGATGAGTTCTTGTAATTTAGCCAAATATTTTGGGTTTTTTTAAAAAGATAGAACAGACTTGAAAAGTTTGCGTTCAGGGGAAAATAAATGTTTCTTGTTTATATTGCTGTGTCTAGATATTGAGTGATATTGACTGATGTAGTAATTTCCTTACAGGAAAGCAAGACACCCATTATGCAGAATTTTACTGAGACGTTTGAGGCGCTGCTGCATCTAAGAGAAATGCTTTCAGAGGTCTGGGACTGTATCCAGGCTACCAAGGGTTAACGCATGTTCTGAAATCACTAGCTGAGCTGATGATTTTGCTATAGTGTGATTGTTTCCTGTGCCTCGTCACACATACTTCAGATCTGTCCATAGGAAAGAAGCTAACCCCGGGAAGGAAAAAGGAAGTTTTCCATCCTTTCCTGATCCCAATGTTTAAGTTTGGTGCAGCAAATGTGATAATTTTACCATTACTTCAGACGTGATGACTAGTGTCTCCAAACCATTCATTTAAGTTGTCCTCCCACTCTCACTGCTCCTTGCTCTGCCTGTATGATGCAGAAACAAAGGAACAGAATATATGAGAGATGATATGCGCAGTACCTTACTGGAACAAAAACATTACTCATCCCCTGTGGAGAGCTTGGGGACTCAGAGGAAGAAGACAGTAACTTTCATCTCTCTTCAGGACTCATCTGAACCATTACCCATGGTCTGGGAGAGAAGTGGTAGGGTAGGTTTTACCAAGACCACCACCAATATATATTAGAAGCAAAACCAACTTTTACTCCTCCTCTGGAGCTGCACTTTTATGCACTGTGCAGCTCTCTGTCCTACCACAGAACATTTTCTATAGACAACATTATTACCTACGCCAGCACAAAGTACACAGAGCACTTTGTTTCATGGCTAGGTGAAGTGGTGCTCGTTGCCCCGAAGCAATCCCACTGCTGAAGGCAATAAAGAACAAAAGGAATGAGGCTAAAGCTGAGTGATTTCTTTACTTCTAGCACATACATTAAAGGGCTGCTCTGATGGTGTTGCAGCCATTTTCAAGAGTGGGTCAAATTTATGAAGCAGCCTTAGCTCAAAAATGTTTTCAGACAGATCCAAAGATTGTCTCGATAGCCATGTAGTCAGGTCACTTGTTCAGTGTTTACAGACTGAGTGTCTGTACTTGAGGACCTAGAAACCACATCTCATATTTCTGAGGAGAGTGATTTAAATGAAGATAATACTGGGTCTGGGTGCTCTCAGCGTCTTCTAGACTGTAACCTGTTCTGTACTATTTAGACAGTGTCATCTTTGCCAACAGAGCGACGCTCCCTTTCTGGCCTGGTGGAGGGTGCAGGTAGGACACAGCACCTTTATCTTTGATAGAGGGAGCTTTTCCATAGCTGCACCTAGTTGAAAAATGCAAAGAGAATAAATTAATAGGAAAACTTCAAGCTGACTTCAGATGAAGGGCTGTGAAGGATTGAATACCTCTCCGAGAGCGCGAGCCACCAAGCCCCTGAGTCGTGGCTGAGAAGGATGCAGTCCCTGTCCCTCAGCCCACTGGTCCCAGCCTGGGCACTCTGACTGTGGATGCAGGGAGAAGCAGCAGCCACTGATGCTTTCCTCCAGCCCTCTCCAGACAGCATGTTGTTAAATACAAAACCTTGTTTTCCTTTCCAGTTTCTCCCTCTGGACAGAAATCCCAAAGAAATTCAAACATGCAGTTTGAGCCAAATCTCTCCTCTTTCCCTCACCCTGCCTTTGTCTAGTTTGGCTGCCAAACTGAGAAAAGCACAAATATTTACTCAGCTTTCATTTTATGCCCTGCCATCCACTTCTGCCTGAGCAGTGTTCACACAGCAGTATCCAATACCATCAGCACTAAGCTTTGTCGTTTAGCCACCAAGGCTGAAACGCTTTCTGTTTGCCCAGAAAAATGAGTCCTAAAGTGATCCTAAAGCGGCATCAGAAACTCTTTGGTTATTTCTCCCTCATTGAAGGCATCCTCAAAGGCTTTGTAAACACCCTGATTCATACATGAAGTTGAGATATTTGTCTATCCATAAATTTATGATTCACGTCACTGTAAGAATGCAGTCTGACAGCACAAGGATGAGGAAGAAAATTATTTTAGTCAAAGCGTCTACAGCTTTGCTACTTGTTTGTTTTCTTTCACTAAGGCCTCAAACAGCTGAGGAGAAGAACTAGATACCTAATCAAGACCCAACATTTCCAACAAAACCCATCTCAGATTTTTCAAGAGTTCAAAGAGTAAAAGAAAAGAATATTGTGGAAATTAAGATTCAAAAAAGGACAAGGTTTTGAGATGTTTATATGCTTAAGGAGACGAAAATTTGCAGAATACTTGTAAGATCCATTAGCAAAGTAATAAAAAACCCCATACTTAAAAAGCTCTGAAAAGTCAGTATCATGCCCAGTAAGTGGACTATATTCTGCACTGACTTGAAACTTAAATGACAATTTGTTAAAGTAGGATTTTACATAAATCCAGTTTCCCTGAGGAATAACCTTTATATTGGTTATTTCAATACAATCAAATACAATTATAAGGTTAGGATCTATAAAAGTATATAACATCACATATTTTTTTTCAGCATTATAATTTTTACAAAGAAATTTTAAAAGTTTTCCCAAAAAAATCTTTAAGATTTGACTCTTCTATCTCCTGTAGGATTGAAGGATAGCATAAAGCCACCAATGAGGCTAGCAAATCATGGTGGGTCAGCTGAGCTGAAGAGAAAAAGATTTATCTATCCCAGAAAATTTGTACAGATTTCAAACCCTTCTCCTATCTCAAACTGAAATAAAATGGTGAAATCCACCAAAAGTTTAGGACTGAACCCTTCACCTCAAAAATGTGCTTTGGATTCAGCAATTTGCTTTCACTGAAATGTTTTGTTGGTTTTTTTTAATGTTTGGCTAGCTTGGATTTTATAATGAAAAGTTCTTTCTGACATCAAAAAACTTGGAACTTGGAAAATCTCAAAAGAGAACATTTGTCAGTTTTGCATTTTTCCAAATCTGTTTTCAAAACATGGTATTTTGTCAAATACTTCTTCCACTAACTTTCTCCCACAATAAGGCTTTGGAAAATAATGAGGAGCTTTTAAACTCATGGAATTTGTCTTATTTCCCACCTGGATGGTGGTCATCATCTCTGATGCCTCACAGCTTACCTGTTAACATATAGAATTTCTTTTGGTGTTTTTATTATTTCTCACCATGCTTTTGCACAAGTGCATGAAGAATTCCAAATAATTTCATCATACCAGAAGTGTGAACAAAGCACAACAAAAAAGTTCTCTGGGGCTAGTTTATGAATTTGTTAAAACAGCATAATGAAAAATGAAATATATAAAAAGTTTAAAATAAATATACAGATAAAATTCGCTTTACCCATTACACTGTGAGAAAGCTGGATCAACAATGCACTGATTAACAGCATAAGGCTCTCAACAGGAAAAATAATGTGGCTCAAAAGGATTTGCCAGCCTGAAAGAAACATTACTACTTTATAGTAATTGTTATAAACACAGAGACCTGATGAATATATTTTCTTGAGAGAAGCATATTCATGGACCTTGACATCAAACCTGTTTCTGTACAGCACAAATCAGTAGATCTTGAGAAGGGTAAAGCATAAGGATGTAATGGGTAACTTAGAGAGGCGTATATACATCTCTCCTGTAAACCCTGTCCTGAGATTTCAGGACGTACAACCCCTCCAAAACAGTTTATGTGATATTACCATAAGAGTTGAAGCATGCAGCCCTGGATTGCAGCAGCAGCTGACACTTAGAATTACTGGTTTCAAGGATATTTTTATATTATTTCATTCCAGTTGTGAATGAATATCTATTATAACACAGAAGACTAGATAAGGTTCAATTACAAAAATGAGAATTAGTGCTGGCCATATGGGTTGAATAAGTCAGAACTGTCCATGGTTGGAAACCACTCTTCCCACCACAGAGGTAAGGATGGGGATATTCCTTCTCCCCTCATTGATGTCTGAGTTGGAGGATTTCGGTTTTCCTGCCAGAGGAGCTCCAAGAGCTCAAATTGCCACCTAGGCACAGGCAGTAGGAGTGGACACAGGCAGACACAAACCATTGCATCACCTCTTTTTCTAAATGCTTCAGTCTAAAGGTAAACCTTAATGTTTGCAAAAGCACTTTGAAGATTAAGATTGCCACGGCTACTCTTTGAACGTCCCACTGCGATGTTTTAATGTACACTCTTGAGCTAATATTAATGAGCAGAGGTTGATTGATTTTCAAAAGGGAAGCAAACCTTCAGCCTGAATTTGCTCAAGCCAAGGGTAAACACTCTCACCCAGACTCCTCACTATGCTGGTTATTTGTCAGTACCTCTCCAAAATGACAAGTCTCAAGATCAAAGCTCGGGTTTTGCAGCACCTGACTTTCAGACCTCCATCCTTGGTGGAAGGACCACAGCTCTCCAGTCCTTCCTAGCTCAAGACAAATGGGTGTCTCAGGGGGGATACTCAAAGCACTGTGCTGCAGAGGGAGCTGATGACCTAATCAACAGAGAAATCCCTCTGAAAAGAAAAGGAATAGGAGATCTCAGGCATCACTTTGGGAATTCATAAGCCAAGTCCTGTTTTGAAGGTAGGCCCTTCCTACCTATATGTGACAATGTGACTGATGTAACTCATTGGGCTTTCTAAAGCCTACTCCAAAAGTAGCATGAACTTGAGGTAGAATTTGTCTGGAAGGCACTATGTTTCAGGAAGGTGGTTTCCCCAGGATGAGACTTGTCCTTTACATCATCAGTGAGCTGAACCCTCTAGTGCCCCCAGAGACAGGAGAATTGACTATGATAGACAAATTGTGTTGTGTGCAGCAGAAAAAAGAGCTTGGTACTCACCCAGGATCTGGGAGCCCCTGGTTTCATTTTGTTCCTGGGGAAGGTCCAAGTCTGCCTCCTTGCAGGAGGCTTCACAACTGTACAGGTTATTCTACACTCTCCACTCTGTGCTTAGAAGTCTTCCTTGTCTGGGTCGCTCAAAGACTTTAGACACTTCATAAAGGTGTGCACCTCTGTAACCTAATAACCACTGATGTGAGTCACATAAACTAGGTAGCTTTGGGGGGAAAGTTCTTAGGCACCTGTCTTGCTGGCAACCTAACATAACAGTCCCTAGACTACCCTGACCATGTATTTAATTCAAAGAAACTAGATTTAACCTCTCAGCTCATCTACACTCTGGTGATGCAACACCTTCCTGAAAAAATGATTTTGACCAGACCAGGGTGTCAAAGCTGGATCTCCTTCTTCTTGCAGACATGCTCAGAGTACAAATTTAGGAGGCAAACATCTCTCCCACTATTGAAAGACTGCAATGACTGCTCTTGCATTTTGTGTGATGCTTAATCTGCTTGGCAATCCTGAGAAAGTTTTAAGCTATCAGCAGAGGGAGGGGGAAAAGGCAGAATAATGATTTTTTTCCTGCAACCAAATCAAATTTTTTCAAAAGTTAATAGCCAAGTAGCTCAACATTGCTTAACTGTAGCATTGTTAAACATGGACTGAAGAAGGGTCTTGGGAACAGCAGCTTCCAGAAGCTAAGCAACCCAAGGGTGCCAGCACTTCTTGCATTATGTGGCATAGATGAAGGTCTGAAGGGTGACCACCTTTTCCAGACCATGTCTATGTTCCTGCTGTTCTTCACTGCAGTCTGCTCTTCCAAATGATAACTTATTCTTCCTGTGACTGCTATTTTTTTTTTTTCCTTGAATTTGGGGTTTTGCATGCAATTCAGAAATGGGAGAAGAAAGGCTGTAACCTCCCATTAGTACTGCTTGATGGTGCTCAAAATAACGTGCTGAGGGAGATAGTACACAGCCTCCCTCCATCCTCAGCGCAGCCCTGCCTACAAGTAGTTCAAGTTTTCAAATCTGTTACACTTACTATCCTTCAGAAACATTCTTGATACTGAAAAAAATTAAATCGTGCTGAGGAGTAAGAGTGTTTTCTCATAGAGAGCCAAGAATGACAAAGTCACAGAGAGGATATTTTCGACATATAAGGATATGTTTTAGACATCCTTTCATAGTCGTAAGTATTATCATAAGCAGCTGCAAGATTTGCTTAGATGACCATACTTCTGAGCTTTTAATAACAGCACCGCAAGGAGAGATTTCTCAATCTCTGACTTCTGGGTTCATCACTTAGAACAGAAGATAGCAGAAGAGCTGGTGAATCACTGAGTGCAATACCCTTTAACAGTGTCAGCACATAATCCCAATCACAGCAGTCTAAGGAGTCCATAAAATTTTATTCCATTAATCAATTAGTAATTAAGATGAAGGGTGATTTCCCTTATTGATCCTCAGCTGTATAAAGTCATCTGTCATTCACATGTCCGTTCCTCCAAGAGATTTATAAAGCAAGTTTCAAGTTGCCTGAAAGGTCACTAATAACTTATGTTCTGTTTAATTTCAAAGAGGAAATATTGATAATTACTCAAAAAAGCTTCTTGCATCTTCGACATCCAATTCACAGGAGACAAGTAGGAGCTTCATTTCTGGCTAACTTAATCTCTCTAATCATAAATACTCTGAAACTTCTGTTATTTTACTCAGTTTGAGGAAGTAAAGAAGCAAATGGAAATTAGTTCAGGACAGGGTAATTATAACTGTGGTCATCAATTTGAGAAAAAATCAGTAATTTAGGCTGCATCTAACTTTAAGTCTCTCAGATTTTAATTCTCCAACAATCAAATAGGAATAAGAAAATGCAATATTATTTCCCATGAAACATAAAAGAAAAAAAATATTTAAACATACGAATGACTTAAATTTACAATATAACTGCTAAAACCTCTGTAGGGAAATTATTCTTAACACGGTAAGGTGACCTGAAACAATCCATAGTATTTATAACCACTGTGCTCAGCTAGGTCTCATGTCCCATGTTTAAGAGCATTTTTCATTCATTTGCTCAGTGATGACTCAGTCTGAGCAACAACTTGATAATCTTGAGCACAGTGTCAACAGAAGAATAGGGATAGACACAATTATACTAAAGAAACAGGGATATATTCTGTTTAAGATAAAAAAGGACCTCCTGCTTAAATCAAGCCACTGGGTCCCCTGTGCCATGCCTTTCTGTTAAAACGAAACAGGAACTGCGGGTTTCCCACTGCTTATCTAATGACAGAATAATTCAGACTGGAAAATCCCTATCTGACAACTACCAAACCCTACACAGGACCACATTATCTGAAAATGTCAAT
Source organism: Psophia crepitans (assembly GCA_013399095.1). Lineage (NCBI taxonomy): Eukaryota > Metazoa > Chordata > Aves > Gruiformes > Psophiidae > Psophia > Psophia crepitans. The sequence goes on from VWZZ01004366.1 coordinate 206,751, forward strand.
TGACAATGGGTAGTTGCTTGTCATAAACTGTTTATCTAGAGCCTGCAGTACTTCTGAGGATGGTTCAACAGCTATTTGTTTCTCCAGTTTCTCTATGGCACGTGGAAACCCACAGTGTGGGGTGAGTTCCCCCAAGACATTTTGACTTATATGCTGAAGTTGCTTTGCTACAGCTACAAGTGTTTACATTTCCAGTAGTTAAGAAACAAAAATAAGTTTAAAGAAGGAATCATTTATTTTGCATTACTGGCAAACCATACAAGGATATTAAATAACTGAGACCAACAATCAAATTGAGTATACTTTGCAAATGAAAACATTACAAAAGAAATAGAACAGAGTATCTTGAAAAAAAACAGGAGGGGAAGAAAAACTGTACAGAGAAACCAAAAGAAAAGTTTTCCCATTAAAATGAGCTTTGCACAAACCGTCCATATCAGTGTGACCAACTAATCTAGTCTGATCTAAACAGTCCTGAATTAAAGATCTCTTGGGATTTTCTTCAGGACTTTAGAAGCAACACATGGAACTTGCAATTTTCTTGCATTTGTGTTGTTTCCTGGGACTTCAGATTTACCCACGTATTCTCCTTGCTTGGAAGCACATTAAAAAAGGAGCAGGTGGTCTTCCTCAGCCCTGCACTGGAGCACGTGGCATGACCCAGAATACATACCTACTACCACTTAAGTAAGGAAAGGGAGCTTGCTTGCTTGCTTGCTTGCTTCCTTCCTTCCTTCCTTCCTCTACCTGTAGTTGAAAATAGACAAGGGCAGATTTAAAAGCTCATGGTGAGGTTTAGCTCCTCCTAATCAGTCAGTGGCAGTCAGTACTGCCACAGCTACCCTCAGCTCCCACCTTAGATGTGTCCACTCTCCTTCACTGCTGGAGCCTGTCTGACAGAGATGCAAATCCCAGGTGCAGCAAAAGAGTCAGGAGAGGAAAAGCTGGAGAAGAGGCTGAGAGGGGCAGAATACCCTTGGGAAATAAATTATTTAGGATAGGAAGGAGCCCATTGCTGTGGGGTGGCACACTCCAGCATGAGCCAAGCAGGTACTCAGCAGCAGGAGATGTTAGGAGCTGAGGGCTCCTGTGCAGAGGGTACCACAGGACAGAGCTGTGGAGCGGGGAAGGTAGGCAGCAATGGGAAGGTTGGTACCCTCTGGGAGGGTAAGGGGGCTGGGGTGAAAGGTTCAGCTCTCCTAAGAGTCTTCCAAGTAGAAGCATGATTTGAGGCCAGAGAGCTCTCCCCTCAGTCCCTGTACTCTTTTTTGCCTCTCTGAAATGCTGAGCTTCTATACTTAAGCCAGGAGCTGTTTGCTCTGTCTGGGTTGAGTTTGGGACTACATCCATGCGGGAGCACTCTGTGGAAGCCCTGCTACTGTGTGCAAGATCCACAAGGGGCCACAGCTCAGACACCTCTCACTGATGCAACAGTGATTTCCTAAGGAGCTGCAAGGGGCTGATCACAGTTATAGGGCCTCAAGTTTGCGAACAGACACAGGGGGAGATGCAGCAGCAGCTGCCCAGGGACAGGGGTGCCAGGGTTTTCCAGTGGCAGCCACTTCTCAGGTGCAGGGTAATTTAATTCCTCCCTGAAGCAATAACGTCATGTTCATCATTTGTCCCAGTAATATAGCGATGTCATTAAATTTACAGATTTTTAGATGTCCTCCCGCAAGAACCTGGCTTGTTAGAGCTGCTTACAATAGACCATCAAGAAAACTTCTGGAAACTGGGAATCCTCTGATGGCATGAGATTTTTTTAAAACATGGATTTTTCTCCTTTTTTTTTTCTTCTGCCAAAGTTACTGCTTGTAACACACAAGCAGGAAGAGTAGAAGGAGGAGGAGGATCATTACAGAGAAATGCACAGACAGTGCTGTCAGTGGGATGCTTTTGCACAGAGCCCCAATAGCTATTAAATATTTCCAGTAAATTTCCTCTTTAAATGATTACTCATCTTCTGAGAGGTTCAGCTCTGAAGAGAGTGATTTGAAGACAGATATAAAATAAAAAAATACATATGGCAAAAGGCACAAGTCCTTAAGAAGTTAGACCAGGCATGAATCATTTATTATTTTTTACATTTTTGTACATTGCTTACTTAATTGACCAAGCAATATTCAAAAGATTTTACAGAACAGAGCAGGGGGAAAAAAAAAAAAGCATGGAACTGACTATGGAATAAAGTGATAAATACATGAGTTTACATAAAATAAATATTTTATGGAAAAATCATTGGTAGCCACCTGGGATCTATACAAACAAACTCAGTGTTTATTCACAGTGCCTCCTCACTTTGGTTTATATGCCCCAAGAAGCTTTTCTGTAGTCAAGATTTGCTTATTGGCCAATAGCAAAAGTATTTTGAGCTTGATAAGGAGACTGTTAAGACTTGGTCATCACAGACTTTAGAGTACCATCTGCACCGGCCATACCAGGGCTGTGTAAGGATATGACAATAGGCATTTCACACACTTTTCTGTTGGAAGTCAGAAACCTTGCTTGTGAGTATGAAAATGGTTATTTGCATCAAGAATTTTCCTCATTAATGATGGGTACATCTTTTTCCTCCCCTCATTTTTCAGCTAAGCCTTTTGGTAGGCTGCCACAGAACCACAGCCAGCAGCCTACAAACCTCTTCTCTGAATGTTGTTAGCGCTGGACTGACAGGGATTTTTCCCAGACTTCTAAGGACTACTGAGCTGTTCTGATCCTGCCCTGATCACTTTCTAGCAGTTGCTATTAGTTTTGTTTCTTCCCAAGAATACCTTGGTGGCCAATGAAGTAATTAAAATATCAAGCAGATATCATTATTTTATAAACTGCCTTAAGGTTTAGAGTGGTATAAAGACTGATGAAAGAAGACATGAGCCACCAGCTCCACGCCAAAGCAAGCAAACGCTTCTATTTAAAGAGCAGTGCTACAGCTCTGTCTCTGCTGACAGCACACACCATTGCGTAACTGAAGGGCCTCACAGGAAAATGTCAGGCACCAGAGGGCTTCGGACAGGATTAACAGACTCTAAGGTTCCATCAAATTCTTTGTGATAATCTGGCCTGATCCCTGAAACTGCAGGTCATATAATTTAAAAAATTAAAAATAATAATAAATTAAAAAAAAATATTTGCTCCTACTCCAAGGTGTTGGGGACAAGGAATTGAGTTAAGCCAAAAAGTTTTGAGCAACTGCCCTCCTCTGAGGTGTTTTGGTATAGGGATGCTGTACAGCATTGCCTCTACCAGCAGAGCAGGTGGGAGGGTAGCTCATTACTTCCTGCTTAGGTAGTTTTAAAGTAAGAACTTCAAAAGCCTAAGAAATGTTGGCACTTAGATCTCTTTGAAAGTGAAAGAGGTAGGTAGGCTTTAGGCTCTTCAAAACTGTTTCCTGAGAAAAATAAAGGATTCTGAAATTTCTCTGGATCTTCTTAGGTCATTTTTTTACTTGAAGAAACATTTTGGATATTGCTTTAATATTCAAGTCAAGCTATTCTTTAAATTAGCCTCATTTTAAAACTACAATTAACTTGAAAACGTGAATATCAAATGGCTCATGTGCATCTGTGTGCAATATCTCATGACTTTCAATCATGGTTATGACTGTCTTTTCCTGAGAGAAAAGTATTATCTATACTATTATCCTTTTCTATTGCCTCCCTGTAACAGCTGAACAGTTGGAGGGAATGAGGTGGGACTTCATGCTAAGCTGAATGTTACAGAAGGGAAAAGTCAGTAAAATCAGAACCCTTGATTATATTCTCCATAATCCTTATAATAAAAAGTAATATTAATGGCAAATTTTATCAGAATGCATTTTATCTACTGTTCCAAATAGGGCATAGAGCCAATAGACCAGTTTATGGGTACCTCCTGATGAAGGATTGGTTTTATTTAGGTGTTTTGTTTCTTTGCTGCCTCCTGGGTCCATGAGCCTGTCTATTTACAGTTGGCACGTATGGAAAGGCCACACAACAACCCACAGTACTGGGCTTTTCCTCTGAAAGTTTTGCACTGTAATGCTGATGAAACCTGACTGTTCTCTTTGGAAAATCTGATGACATGAAAGCCTGGGGTAGATCTATATTTGCAATACATTAGACCTTTCCGGGGCAGATAAAATACACTAAAAATGTAAAAGAGAAGTCTCTCCTACAGGAGTTCATACTGTTTTTATGTTTCAATAGACCAGTCTGAGCGAGCAGTTAATATCCTGCTTGTCTGCAAGAATAATTTAAAATTACCAAAGGCCTTTGCTTCTGCCAGTTCCTGTTTTGCCCTCACTGTAATTTCTAAATACTGGTTTGGGTACGGCCATTAAGTGTGGTGAAAATTGCTCATGGAGCAACAAAAAAATGGAGCTGTGGGACTTCAGTAAAAAAGATGGGGGATTCAACTGGGTAGGCTCAGGAAAGACTGAAAGGCCTTGAACAAAGGTAATATTGCAGGACTGGGGACAGGACCTGGAGTAAATGAAAGGGCTCAGGGCATGTGGTTGAGGACAGATATGTCCAGGCTGGAGGTAAGGCTGAGACTGAAGATGCTATGCAGGAAGGACAGAGGGAGGCAGACGTCTGCCCTCTCCCCATCCCCTGGCAACAAGGACTCATGCAGGAGGAGATGAAGCATGCCTAGGACTTCAACCATGCTCCCTCCACTTGCTTGCCCCCCTCAGTGCCAGAACGATGGCAGCTGTGAGCAGCGGATGTGTTTGTTGTATTAATTTGGCAGGCTGAACACAGAACGCAGTCTGGGAACAGATGCTGCCTCCAGAAGGGGAAGCTTTAATGAGAGCTGTTTGTGGAAACACCATGTAGCCTTCCTCAGAGCCCTGTGCTGGAAAAGAGCTGCAATTTATCGTCCTCTTCCCAGCACAAGTGCGTCTGGCCTATCAAGTCCAGACTTGCTTTATTTTAATTTTCTTTGTTCCTGTTTAATTAAGCCTCCTGGTACCTAAGAGGATAGTAAAAAGAATATTATTCCAATCCACATAACCGTAAAGCAAAATAATCTCAAATAACTTCTTAAGAAAGCCTTATAAGCCTGTGCCTTAACCCAGCAGTCAAAGCCAGACAAACATCTTTTCCTTAAAATTGCAGTGCCAAAGCTTTTATCTAGACTACCTCTTTCATTGCATAAATAGATCCAGATCACCAAATTTTATGCCTATTTTTGTATGATGTTTTTTTCTGAAATAAATTTACAAAAAGCTTTGTCAACTCTACAATGTATATAAAAGGAAAGAAAGAGTCAAACATGGATTACTGCCCCTAAACATGAACCAGCCTGAATGATTCAGTCCCACACAAATCTTATTTATTCTGATTTCTGGAAAAATCTGGATAAGGATGCTATTGTTATTGTCATGCTGCTACTGATTATTATTATTACTAATAATAATAGGTATAAACAAGTGGCTAAAAGCTCCTTCAGTGCAAAATCGGGTTTAGTGGTCTGAGTCTATCTTTCCTCCATGGAAAGGAGAACCCATGATATCTATCTCCTATACCTAAAAGAAGTTCCTCATAGAGGTATGCTCCCCTAACGATGCAGGTAGTGCCATCGCTGCTCCTCCATCAAGGCTCCTGAGCTCCTGCAAGGGCTTTGAGCCCTTGGCTGAAATAATTTCTCTCCTTCCAGTTCTTTCTCAACAGCTTTCCCTATCTGCTTTTCTGAAGCTGTTTTCTGTTTTTTTCTCCACTAGTTCACTGCATAAAAACCAACTTTTTTTTTTCTAAGTAAATTCCTAGTATGAAAAAATAAGCAAGTAAATTTTTTTTTAAAAAGAAAGATTATTTGGGCTAAAACTAAAAGTATTCTACTATTAGAAGAAGGAATACTGAACTCAGCCTAGTTCTTCCAGACCCATGGCATGAATCATTCTGCTCAGATGCCAGTACTTGAGAATTTCAACCTGAGATGATACAGAAATGAATGTGCAATAAAGTATAAGAAATCAACAAATGGTAAACAAAAAAATCCCATATGCAGCATGCACTTAGTGTAGAATACAATATATAATTAAGCACTGAGAAATAGCCAAAAATAACATTAAAAGTATTTCAAGAGAATACTAATATATATAGCACCTACCCACAGAATGATCCATTTATAGCGCCAGTGAGTAACGAATGGACTGTATAATGAAATAATTATCTCATTAAAAATTGTCTAGTTAAAAAAGATCGAGACTTCCAAATTAACACTTGTTTTTTGGAGGAAACTCACTAATTGCTCATTCTGCAAGAGCTAAAGGTTCCAGAGTCAAGACTGCCAGGAACATAAGCTGCCATCTCTCACAAAGGCTCAGGAGTCAGCCTTGGGAGCTAAGTTTGGAACCGGCACTGTTTAACAGCTTTGTCGGTGACATGGACAGTGGGATCGAGTGCACCCTCAGCAAGTCTGCTGACGACACCAAGCTGTGTGGTGCAGTCGACACGCTGGAGGGAAGGGATGCCATCCAGAGGGACCTTGGCAGGCTTGAGCAGTGGACCCGTGCAAACCGCATGAAGTTCAACAAGGCTAAGTGCAACGTCCTGCACGTGGGTTGTGGCAACCCCAAACACAGCTACAGGGTGAGCAGAGAATCGATTGAGAGCAGCCTCAGGAGAAGGACTTGGAAGTGATGATTGATGTGAAGCTCAACATGAGCTGGCAGTGTGCGCTGGCAGCCCAGAAAGCCAACCGTGTCCTGGGCTGCATCAGAAATAGTGTGGCCAGCAGGACGAGGGAGGTGATTCTGGCCCTCTACTCCACTCTTGTGAGACCCCACCTGCAGTACTGTATCCAGCTCTGGGGTCCCCAATACAGGAAAGACATGGAGCTGCTGGAGCAAGTCCAGAGGAAGGCCACAAAGCTGATCAGAGGGCTGGAGCACCTCTCCTACGAGGACAGGCTGAGGGAGTTGGGGTTGTTCAGCCTGGAGAAGAGAAGGCTCCGGGGAGACCTAATTGCGGCCTTCCAATACCTAAAGGGACCTACAGGAAAGCTGGCAAGGGAATGTTTCTTAGGGAGTGCAGTGACAGGACAAGGGGGAATGGGTTTAAACTAAAAGAGAGGAGATTTAGATTGGACATTAGGAAGAAATTCTTGACTGCGAGGGTGGTGAGGCACTGGAATAGGCTGCCCAGAGAAGATGTGGAACGCCCCATCCCTGGCAGTGTTCAAGGCCAGGTTGGATGGGGCTTTGGGCAACCTGGTCTAGTGTAGAGTGTCCCTGCCCCTGGCAGGAGGGTTGGATCTAGATGATCTTTGTCCCTTCCAACTCAAACCATTTTATGATTCTAACACAAGGCAGTGTACTAAAAAAATCCCAAACAGCAATATCAACTGCATTTAGAGTACTAGCTAGAATCCTTCAGACCCTGTGAAAAGATTCTCCAATAATACTCTTCATCAGAGTCCACCAAAAGCACATTCAGAGGTGTCTTTGTCAGAGAAGACAGGATCCTCGTCATCTGACTTTGACTATCTAGATGTGTCTTATGACCATTTCTCCGCGTTATATGGGCTCCTTCTGCATCTGAGGCACATCCTGAGGATGTTCAGTTCCGTACAAAAAGACCTCAGGAGAAGGTTCTTTCTTTCTATTCACTACAGAGGGAAAATAGACAATTCTCATTAAGATGGATACACTTAGGTGAGATTTGCAGCAAGAGAAAATCCAATTTCATACGAGATAAAAATCCCCATCACAGTAAGGGTGGTCACATATTGGAACAGGTGCCCAGAAATGTTGTGCAATCTCCGCCTTTGGAGACATCCAAAAAAGATTGAACAAAGCCCTGAGCAACTAAATGTAACTTTGGAGCTTGCATTGTTTTGGGCAGAGTGGGTCCAGAAGTCCCTTCCAGGCTAAATTATTCTGTGATTGCATGAATCCTTTCTGCAGAACAGTTATATTATTTATCCACCCACAGCTCCACATCCTTTCGTGATTTTCCCTCCCTGGGTCATGCTGTGTCTTCCCTGCACACATCAAACTCTGAGAGAGCTCAGAGAGGTCTGGACATGGAAGGAGACATGACAAGGTTCAGCTCCCCTCCCCACCACACACATTTTTTCAGTCATAAGTTTTCACCATATTATATCTATATTTGGATCAAAATTAGTTAAGTGCATTAATTATTTTCAGCTACAGATAGCATCATCTCTATCTAAACAATAGCTACTTGGTATACAATTCTGGAGGGATTTTGGCAAATGAAAACACATTAGCTGAATGTTTACTGTGCAAAACAGCTGTAGCATTCAGGAACCAATAAACAAATGATACTTTTATGACTGTATAAATCAAAAAAGAAACCAACAGAGTTTTTTTCAAACATATTTACTTGCTCACCTTGACAGAGAAGTAGAAATAGGAAATCAGTGAATGCATCGAGCTTTTTTGAACCATACGCGATCCTTAGGAACTCTTTAAAAAACCTCACTTCTCTCTGTATAGGCAGCTCTATATCATTTCTACAAGCAAATAAATACAATAAATGTGAAAGAATGAGGCATCTCTTGGAGAATACACCTGTATTCCTGATCTTACATGTTAGTCAGGTTTAATTAGGTTGTATTATGTAAAATTTTAATATGTTTATTCAAGGATCCTGTGTTTAAAGTACCGATAAATGTTGCTCGTCAAAAACCAGACTAAGAAATAGCACAGCTCCAGAGCCAAACTAGCTTGAAACCACTGTAAATTGTTTGAGAGCCCATGGTGAATTCATGTGATGTATCATGACCTCAAAGAGGTTCTGTCCCAACAAGGATTTGTTGCCTCTGGGACTACTGAAAGAGCTAGTATTAGTGTTGGTCCAAACTGATTCAGTAGAGTTGACTATTAAAAGCAGTGCCAATTCCCAAACCAACTGCTAAAAACTATTGCATCAGGCTCAGCTCTTGCTCTCTCTCCCTAGAGCCATGCCCCAAGCTGTACTCAGGAGCAGCCCTTCCATCTTCTCTGCATGCCCTCATAACCAGCGCTGCACTGTGGGCTTGCTCCATGCCTCAGTATCAATCATTTGCATCCTTTATAGCAATAGACTGAACGAGATCCTTGGCTACAAATGCTCTTAAACTTTACAAGTGTTAAAAGGACAATTATGGAAACTCCTCCATGTCAGTCAGTATGTGCAAGTGACACATTTATACACCATTTCCAAGCACAGCAACTAAAACCCAGAGTAAGTTTGATTTAGATAACAGGCCTTAAATTAAAAACTGATTAAACATTTGACTATTACAATCCAAGTATAGGAGCAGAGAAATATTTCACTGTGCTTATGGGTAACTGTAAAAAATTCTAATAACTGATACTGAGCTTGAATAGAATAGAATAGAATAGAATAGAATCATTAAGGTTGGAAGTGACCTCAAGGATCATCTAGTCCAACCATCCCCCCACCACCTATTACCCACTAAACCACGTCCCTAAGTACCACATCTAACCTTTCCTTAAACACCCTCAGGGATGGTGACTCCACCACCTCCCTGGGCAACCCGTTCCAATGCCCGACCACCCTTTCTGAGAAGAATTTTCTCCTCATCTCCAGCCTGAACCTTCCCTGGCGCAACTTGCAGCCATTTCCCCTTGTCCTGTCACTAGTTATCTGCGAGAAGAGGCCAACCCCCAGCTCACCACAACTTCCTTTCAGGTAGTTGTAGAGGGCAATAAGG
>VWZZ01004366.1:216770-248705 GCA_013399095.1 Psophia crepitans
AGATCGACACTTCCCCCCAACTTGGTGTCGTCTGCAAACTTACTGAGGGTGCACTCAATTCCCTCATCCAAATCATCAACAAAGATGTTGAAGAGGATGGGCCCCAGCACCGACCCCTGGGGCACACCACTCACGACCGGTCGCCAGTTGGATTTGACTCCATTCACCACCACTCTCTGGGCCCGGCCATCCAGCCAATTATGAACCCAGCGAAGAGTGTACCTGTCCAGACCATGGGCCGCCAGCTTCTCCAGGAGAAGGCTGTGGGAGACCGTGTCAAAGGCTTTGCTGAAGTCTAGGTAGACTACATCAACAGCCTTTCCCTCATCCACCAGGCGGGTCACCTGGTCGTAGAAAGAGATGAGGTTGGTCAGGCAGGACTTGCCTTTCACAAACCCATGCTGGCTGGGCCTGCAATATGATTTGACTATGTTTTCAATCTTAGTAGAATATACTCCATGTGATGTATTAAATAGGCTAGGTAGAATTCCCGTAAGTATAAAAATTAATGTTGTGAATATACCCGGATTTGATCAGCTGAAATGCAATATTATCTCAAATACAAACTATGTTTATTAGGCAGTACACTTATGATGCTTAGCTATTGAATCTGGCAGGGCAGTTCTAATCAAATCTAGTACCAATAATACAATAGATAAGAAATAGCCCAGTGCATTGAAACTACTTTACAAGTGCCCAAATTACTTGTAGCAGAATGGACTGAGATTCAGCCTACAGTACCTACTGTACAGACCCTACTGTCCCTTTTTCAGCACTCCTCTTCCTGTCATGTGGAGAGAAGAGTATCCACCAAATTACAATAACAGAAGCATCCCTCTTACATGATACGTCTACAGTACATGGTTGAGCTCCATGTATTGTAACACAAAGCTGGATAAATGTCTGTCAGGTGATGGGTAACATTTTCCTGATGACAGCCACGGCTTCTGGGTATGTGAAATTGCAAAGAAGGCTAGACTGCTAGGCTGCCTTCGAGTGTCACAATATCCATGTGGCGTCACCTCAGAAAAATTCTGATGATCACCACTATAACAATATAGTACATTACATCATAGTACTCGAAAAATAATTTGTTAAATCCACACTATTCTTGTTATTCATGTAGTTCTAAAAGGTCGACACTAAATATAGTCCCACCTAGATATGGGTCACATTTAAACTCAGATCGTGATACACAAGGAATTAATTTAGACCTGTCCTGTAATCTGTAAATGTTAAATAATCTTCAGAGCACAGCTGTGCCACCAGCTGCTTAAAGAATAGAGCAGTGCCCAAGTTCATCTGCAGCTGTGGTTTGTCAAAAAAACAAACCAGGGAAGCACCAACAAGTCCTTTAGAGTTGCGCTTGCTCTATTTCTGAAGATGTGTGTACCCAAAATTGAAAAAAAAAGTCTGAATATCCAGAAAATGTGCAGAATATAAAACACACAGATAATAAAGAAATTAGAAGTAGTCTCTAAAGTTGTAAACCTCCCAAATGAAAAGGATTTTCCTTTTAGTCAACCTTCATGCTAAGAAAATAAGTCAAGAACAGGCATGTGTTCTGCAGTGTGGCAAGTGGTCGTGCCAGAAGGTCTGGCATCTGAAGTAACCCTGAGTCCTAAATCCCACTCTGGAAACACGTGACACTTCAGTCAAACAGAGGGGATCTTAATCAAAGTGATCAAACACCATGGCAATCAAAATGAACAGTGCCTGGCTCTTCGTATGGAAGGATGTCAGATTCTTTAGGCATGTAATTTACTCATCAACAATGAAGGTTTTAGTCAATTAAAGTATGTGTACGTTCATGTTGAATGTACTGAATAGTTTCAATTTTAAAACGTGAAAAAAGATAGTCATCAAAAACCTGATTCTCACTTTTCAAACTTTCAAAATTTACTTTCCAGTTATTTAAAAAAAAAAAATCTACACTTGAAACATGTTTTCAAAGTAAACAAACTGGTTTATTTTAGGTCAAGCACAAGCCAAACAAAAAACAAAAAAAAAAAAAAAGAAGAAAAAAATCTTTCTTCCAGCAAAACTAAAAATATTTTAGCTCTTGACTTTGCTCTAAACTATAGACTAGTATTTTCAAACAGAAACAAATTGGAAAGCACTGAAATGATGGTAAACAAGTGCTCTTTGCAAGAGGCAAATCAGCCCCAGGCGAATCAGCCCGGGGATTGTGACCATGATGGGGAGGAAATGCACAGCATTGAAATTTCTTCCACACAGCCCTGCCTGTGAGGTTCCCACAGAGGCCAGGCTGTTATTGAAAACTGTTTTTCTTGGCAGAACCATAAAACACCACCCGAGCTTTCCAAGGATGGGGTCAATCCCAGCTGGATCCCAAAACTGCCATTTGCAGTGGCCCGCATCAGCAAATCAGATCCCACTTTCTTTTTAAATTAAACATTATCTTTTTTTTTTTAATGAAAAGCAACTTCTTCATAGATTATCAGACCTACATCTTTAAGTTTGTTTTTTAATTTCCCCTGTCCCACCAGTTTACCATTTACCTACCTTATTTAGGTTCACTTTTCAGAGCTGGAGTGGCCAAAGAGAGCCTACAGGACAAGAGGGAGGCAGGAGGTGAAGCTGTGTTAGTCCTTTCCCTCCCCACAAGTATTCCCATCCCTACGAACAGAACAGTGTAGTTGTTGTTGCTTTTCTTCAGTAAATTTCTCTTTTGTTTTCTCATGCACTGGATCAGTATATTTTTCATTCAAAAGCAATGACAACATGTACTTTTCCATCAGGAGGGTCCGAATCTGGCTCTATTAATCCCTTCAATGGACATCAGACTGGCAACAATTTCACCACAATTAGATCATTTTGCAGATAAAATCAAGAAGAGCTCTTGCATCATGAAGACCAGCCCTCCCCAAAGCAGGCTACAGAATTTCATTTTTATTCCTGTACTGACCTCAAAACTCTTGTATTAAAGGCACGTCTGAAAAGCAGCTTCATTTTAACATTTATCATTATTTTTTAAAAGGCAGAAAAAGAAAACCCTGTTTTTCTACAAGGCATAAATGCAAAGTCTCAAAGATATTTTTGTGAGTTGTAGTTTATAAATGCAAAGTGTGTCTCTACAAAACCTACATTTTGCCCCAAAACATCATTGTGTTGGTGGAAAATCAGCAGGTGAAAACCTGAAGTGGAAAAAAAACCATGAACAATAAAAACATTTTTCTGATTTGGAAAAAAATGTGTTTAATTCTATAATCATACTTTATTTTCTACCGTATTTTCTTAAAAAAGTTTTTTTATGTCCCATATTTTCCACACAGTATTTTACAACATAATAACAGTCAATGCGTAGTTTTCAAGGACTACAGTGCCTTTGAAGTCAGGCTAATAATGGATTCTGCCGGTCAGGGTTGACAATGTGTTGCTGTACAAGTTTTTTAGTAGTGAGTATAAGCAAACCACAATTATATATTTCTTTGTGTGAGATATTGTCTCCCTTTGCTGCCTTTTGGCACCGGCTCCTTGTTCTTTGGGCTACCCTGCTGACACGGACTTCGGTTTGCCCAGGAACAGGAGGGTTCAACTGTAAGGCCTTTATGACCATTGGAAAGAATCCACTTTCCCAAGCTGGGCTGTGGGCTGCACCATGGACACCACTGGCAACCCCATGCAGAGCAATCACTTCTTCCTGGCTCTGCAGAGAAGGCAGAGGACAAGGCTGGAAGCACCAGCACCAGTGCCGCAGTGGGTGAACATCAGTGGTGCATTGTCCCCCTTCTCCTCCCACTCCCCGCCCCTAAAATCCCATTCTCCAAAGATGTGAGTTGAAGAGAAGAGCGTGTAACTGCACTGTTAAAGATCATATTGCAATGTGTACAAACATGATGGGGGATGCTAGGGTAAAAAAAAATAATTCAAGCCCGAGGCAAGTACCTGCAAAGTTTGGCCCAGGCAATGAAAGTTTGGAAAGTATCACCAGCCAAGGATCTCTTCTCAATGGGCAGCTGAAAGCTCCAGTTTCCAAGGCCAGTCCCAGCACATGCATAACAGTATTTCCTTCTGCCTTCTTAAGTATCTCAATTATAAGAACTTAAAACCCCCTGGATCTTCTATTACAGAAGAGCATAATTAAGTACTCTTGAGGATTCCCCATACATTTCGCTATTCAACAAACCTTTTCACTGCAACTGAAGGACTAAGATTGAGGTACCGAGGCCAGCTCTCAAACTCCACATGTGGTTTCCAAACTGTTATCCATGGTCAAGCCTCAACACTGCACTCCGACAGGCAGAGAGGAGGAGATCATCTTTACGATTAGCTCTTTAATTATCTTGCTACTCTGTAGCATTCCACTGATTTACAGGAGCTTCAGTAGTGGAAGAATCCTGCAAATTAGAATAGAATAGAATAGAATAGAATAGAATAGAATAGAATAGAATAGAATAGAATAGAATAGAATAGAATAGAATAGAATCATTAAGGTTGGAAGAGACCTCAAGGATCATCCAGTCCAAATATCAGGCAGTTCTCTTACATAAGGCTGCCTTATATTTTATAAGTGTATAGAAAAGTTTCATACGAATAATCTGTTTATAAGTATACATTAAAAATGTTACATATGTATACACACATTGTTCTCCATATAATTATCTCTTTACAGTTTAGTTTCCCATCCAGGGCCTCACTGTACATAAGAATTCAGAGGTGAGTTGTAAAGTGTTGGAAGACTGACTATGAGGATCACCATCTTCCCTGCTGAAGGCTGAACGTGTCAGGGGAAGTTTTCTCTGTCATTTTTTTGCCTCTTCCTTTCTTTTCTCCCCCTATGTCTCTCCTTCCCTCCCAATTAAAAACAAAAGAGAACAAAAAAAAAAAAAAGCAAACACCACACACATCATAAAACAAAACAAACTGAAAGAGAGAGAAAAAAATATATTAGTGGATTGTACCCCAATTCAGTCAAATGAACCTGGGTATAATAGAACATGCATTGCACTATTGAGCTTCATTCATGAAGCCATGAACCTCTCACTGCTTTCGGGGAGAAATCTGCAGAACCTGGCCCTATTAACCCATGCAGGGGGGGTGTGACAGGCTTGGGTCCTTTAAGCAGTGCTCAACGCACCCAAAGGAAACGACAGCCCCAGTGCAGGACTCAAAACCAGGTGTCCATCATGCAATCATTCAGCAGAACCAGTCTCAGCCTTGTCTAATTTTATATCAGTGAAACTGCGTCACAGTGCTCCAGAGAGGACAGCATGTTCCTTGTATTTTGCTAGAACAGGGCTGATCGTAAATTATTTTGGGGCACATTTTCCCTTGGGTAAATGCGCTTTCTGGTAATGTGCAATATACTTGAGAGTATGCTTCTGCAGCTTGGCAAAATGAGCAGGACACCAACTCGCTCACCCATTATTGTATGTAAAACAGCTTTGTATTTGCAATTACCAGGAGAAGTGACAGGACAGTACCCAACTGGGAAAAGTGAAAGCTGCTGAGATTAATCAAGTGTTCCCATGGCAAGCACTATTCTGGAGTACATGCCAGGTTTGAAAAGAAAAATCCTTTGTGTTTTATTTCTTTGTTTGTTAGCACACAATATGTGGTTTCCCTCCCCTCTTCTTCCTGATTTTGACAAGCAGACGTCTTGAAGAATGAAAGCTTAAAAGGTCTGTTTCTTCTAATAAGTACATTTAGGGTTTATAATACCAGGCTTAATTCTATAGTGAACACTAGCAAAACTGATGAAAAATACTTTTGATTTGTGGCTGAATAGAGGAAAAAAATCCAATGTACTAATTTTAAAACTGTACTTTAGAAAAAGAAAAACCAGGAATCCTTAGGTACTGAAAGTCTGAGCAAAAAAGATTATAAGGTTTCCGAAAGAGAGGTGTTGGTCAAGTGATTACTGCCATGATAACACAGACATGGTTTATATTTTAGACCACTGCTCCTGTAAAATTACAGACAGCACTAACACCGAGTTGAAAACGCCGCATTGTTCATGGCCAGCTGAAGCTCTGTCCTTGGATTCTAAAGATACCTTTTCAAACACTGTTAATAGAACAAAAAGGGGCTTACTTGAAATCCTTAAATTCATTTGGAAACAGCTGTGAAAATAGAGTATTTCAATTCCAGCTAGCTAAATAGTTGAAACTGTGCCAAAAGTTGACTTTGCTCACAAATTCTTTTCCTTGAAATAGTGTCTACTGGTTGAGACAGACCCAAGATCCAAACATGGCAGATGCCACGCACAAGTTTTTTAATTCCTAATATTTAAAATACTTACTGGTGGTTCTCCTTCGAAATACCGAACATCACAAAGAGAAAAGGTTAGCAGGCTAAAGAGCTGAGAGTATGAATGCTGAGTGAATCAACCTGACTTTTATAACCATGTACTAAAGGTCTGGGCCAGGACTAGATGAGCATCAGCAGAACTTCAGCAGCAGATGCCTCTTGCCCTTGGCGTGGTCCTGCAGCCCCAAACTAAGTAGGAACATTTTTTGAAGTGAGATCAAAGGAAGAGGGAAGGGAACCGTAGTGTGGGGGACACCACCAGTGTATCCCAACATGAATGTAAGTATGACCTGAAGTGTCATACTCAAGTTCTTCAGCCCTGGGCCGGCCCCTTTGGGCACCAGAAGAACAAAAGCACTGAGACTGTGGCACAACAGTCCATACAGCCCTAATATGTTATATCCCTTTTAGCCACTTTGCTCCATGCTGTAGCCCAGGGCATCATAAAAGCCTCTTTGCAGTCCTGAGGCCTCCCATTTTCCCTAGCTCATGAAAAAAAAAAGCTCTTCTTTACTTCTCCCTTTTGAAAAGGTGTTTTTGATTTGTTCTAAGCAGAGGACGATCTGTGGTTTCGTCAGCAGTTTTGTTGGAGTTAATTTCTGGAACAACATGGAGGTTCCTAACAGATTTAATCTCAAAAAAGTTTCTTCAGAAATAGAGGTTCAGCTTTTTCAAGGAAGTGTATGAGGGGGTATAAGGCTCTTTGGCAAGGGATATTCTCTCACACACCTATTCCAGACATTTGAAGCTGGAGTAATCAATCATATTTTACCCTCAAAGCATCATAAGCAATTAAGTTTCCTTATTCGTAAATTCTTTCTGCAGTTTAGTGCAGAAAGACGCATATTAAAACTCTAATGAAAACCTTTATTAAGTGACCATCTCATAATATTTATTAAAAGTTTGGGTTCAAAAGTTCACATGACTGAAGGCTTGCTGCATATTTTCCTGCAGGCTGCAGATTGTGTTAATTTTAAGAGAAATTAAGAGATTACTGGAAGCTCAGCATGTGTACAAGAGGCGACTGGAGTTTATTTGCCAGAATCTTTGGAAATGACTTATTCATTCTTGAATCAGGTCCAAATAGATTCTATAGGAAACATTTCATTGTAGATGTTTATAATTTGCAGTGTGGCCATGCCTAGAAATCTCAGTCAAGGACCAAGCTTTATATATACATCGCTGGAAGACAGTCTTTGCCCTAAGGTTCTACGTGTTTCATTTAAAAAGCAAAGTAATAAAATGACTCCCATGCACTTTCTAGCAACCTTAAGAAATAAATCAATTCATTAAGCAGTGAAAAATTAACCACACTTCTGATTATTCTTTTACTGGAAAGCACAATGTCTTCTGAATATCAGAGATCATTCATGGCATTTTATAACCTAAATCAGGTCTTGTCTTTTTCCCATTAAATTCAGTGATAGTTTTTCTGGACAACAGCAAAAGCGGGACTTTTGTGTGAGTTTTGATTAGCTTAAATTGCCCAATTGCCTGCTAAAACAGACACTAAATCATCTAGATACCTACAGTGTCATTTAATAATATTTACATTTAACAGAGCATTAAAAGGCGAGACATTTCCTACTGCTTGCAATTGTACCTTTAGTAAAATACTAGGCTGTATTTTTTGAAGTATCATATTTTGCTGATGACTGCCAGTTGTTTTCTACTCATCCACAGAATAATTTGGAGGATGCATTTTCAAGCTTATGTAACATACTTGTGTGGGGGTAGAGGCCTTGTCCGTTTGCATCTATTTCTCATCATACACAACTTTGAAGAAATTCTACAGGTGTTCTATTTAGAGCCAGTAGTATCAGAAATGCATTTCTTTAAGTGCATGCCTACTGAGATGCCCTGAATTATCAATTATCAAAAGCCTCTATCAAAGCGTGGCCCTTGGGATCAGCTCAGCCATGTACCACAGTATAAATTAAGTTTCCTCAATCTACTGTCTTCCTAAGTTCAGATACATAACAGTTAACTAACAATAAAAATTGTAAAAACATTACATTTTCCAAGTATTGTCCCTTATCAGCTATCACAAAATCTAAGGACTGATTGAACACAAGATTTCTTCTATTTAAAATCTTCTTTATCCTTCCATATTTAGTACAAAGCAACAGCCCAGACAATGAAGAGCAGTTATCGCAAAACACTTCATAAAGATACGCAAAATAATGAGAACAATCTAGGATGGATACCGTGAGTCTCTCACAGGCTAGTCTTAGAAAAAAATCTAATGTGGGATGCATTTGAATGCATAGAAAAGGCTTAAGTTTAAAAATGGAAGAAGAAAGAAGAAAATATGTTGAGCAAGGTAAGATGGAGATGACAGCTGCAGTAATAAAGAAAGAGAAGTAGGACCGTGCATCCTTTATAGGCAATGGCAGAAGAGTTAAAGAAGAAAATGGGTGTCACTGCATGGAAGATAATATTTCAAATCAGTATGAAAGAGGCCACCTCCCAGCAAAATACTTAATCACGTGCCTGGCTTGAAGGACATGGAGACTGTCGCCAAAGCCAATGAACTAATGTCTCCAGCAGGCATTTTTCTAGGGGTTCAGCTATATGCAGCCACCACTATAGCAGCAGCAGCAGACCCCTGTCTGGACAAATAGTTCTATTTACACTTCATTTTTACCTTGGCACCATTTACCTCAGTTTAAAGCATAACGAGGAAAGTCAGTTGCTAAATGTGTCCTAGCAGGGCTCAACTGAGTCACCAAACCTGGCTGTGGAGCTCAGGGGTTTTGCATGAGACAGAGACTACTGCCAACAGGCAGAAAGGGCGAGGGAAATGAAAGTTCACCATACAGACATGTGTTATGCCATGACAGCTGTCTGCATGGCCAGAACAGTGCAGAGATACCCAAACTAACTCTACATTTGCCATGCTACCACCTGCTTCTGCACTACATTCTGTGTCTTAGTGAGGGGGAAATTCTGGCACCTAACAAAAAGCTTGATATAGATACACACCATGCACTGAGTTTATACTATGAACTTTTAGCCTTTTGAGAAAGCAATTCTTCTTTTCCTGCATAAAGCACAGCCCCAGTGTATTCAAACCAGACCTTTGGCTTTCTAGAACACCAAGAGGCCTATGCTTCTGCAAGCTTTAGTCCTTGTTTGCTTTTGCTTTCCTGCTAATCCAGTATTTAAAGTGCCTCTTACATTTCTTCTACCCAGAAACTAGTTGCAGGAATTCTGAAATAGCCAGCTCAGTGGCAGCATTTGTGATGCTGTCTCTTACAGGGTTTATAAAGCCTGTTTCACTGTTTCACCCTCTTCTCCAGACCTGCCGAAACAGTGACTATGATCCAAACACAAGCACGGCCCTGACATTTGCTTTGAAGTGTCACTCCAGTTCTTGCGCACAAAGAGTACAGTCTGAGCACTTGCAGTGATAACAGCAGCTATGCAGCAGAAAGGCTATTATCCTTGTTTCACCTAAGTCTTGAATGATATGCCATGATTTGTTTGCAGGAGGTTTTGCCAAGTTTCTGGAAAGATAAAGAACTAAATTTGACTTTGTTCTTAAGGCGAATAACCCCAGTGGAATCCAGACCTACTCAGGGTCTGTATTTGGTCTATTTTACCCTGATCTGATTACATAAGTATTTTGAAAAAGCTGTGTTTCACAATAGGTGGACCCATATAATACAAAGCAAACAGATTTGACCATCTTCCAAGCAGATCAAAAGGCGTGTGGTCATATCCATAGGACGATAAGCCCACACTAGCACACCTTGCCTGTTTAGATCAGGTGCTTTGGATCTGGTAGCACTTTAACAGAATCACTGGCCTTTTCATAGGAACTAACTCGTAGGGAGACCTCATCATGCATGCAGGCATACCTTGTATCACCAGCACGTTTTGTTGCCCCTTCATAAGAATTACATGATTGTTGGTTTTGTGGACTGATATTTCTTGGGAAACTCTGTAAGTATGTGACCAGTAAGAATTCTTTTCAGAGGCAGCTGAGGTTTTAACTGACTTATGTTTCTTCAATGCACATTTGCATCAGTACAGGATTGTGTTGTTATTAAACTCAATTCAAAGAAAACAATTTTGGATTTATTTAACACTGATATGTTTTGAGAATCTTTCTTTCCTTGCATTTATATTGAATGAGTTAGAAGGAAGATATTTGCTTGGACTAGCAGAAAGAAATAAATTCTGTAAGTAGCTACAGGCCTTTTAGACAATACCAACAAAACAGCCCATATAGCAAGTCTTAATGCTTTTCTACAGACTATCTAGTACAAAGGCAAAAAGTCAGTAAAAAAAACCTAACAAAAAAAGAGTTCAAACCTTACCCAAAATTATTTTTCACCTCTAAATTCACAAAAGGTCCTGACTTTAAAAAATCAAAACACATTGTCTTTTTATTGTCATTTTACAAACTCTAGTTTGAGTGGACTAAAAATGTTCAGGGAGAAAGAAGCAATCTATTTCAGATTTCACAAAATGATGATGTCTTTCATTGCTTCTCTTTTTTCTTACACTTTTCCAAACATAAACACAAGTTTTCAGCCATGTCATTGTGATGTTCCTCAGAGTTCAATAGCCTGGTGCTGAACTTCACCTTCCAGTGCTCTGACCACATCTGTGTGGCACCAGTCCAAGGGACCGTACCCCAACTCTTATCAAATCCAATGTCAACCTGAGCACAGTGTGATCCTCACCAAGTTAGATGGTCTTTCACTCAAAGAGGCCATAAACTTCCTGATGAGTATTAAATGTTGGTCTGTAAGTCTCATGGGCAGCAGTTGTTCTTACCACATGTGACCTTGGTGATTGTCGTGTTTGTGACGACCAACCAAAGTGATACCTTTCTGATCTTTGCTTATGGAGCAATTCCTGAGTCTTGCTCTACAGAACCTCCCTCCTGTGAAAAATCCTCTTGCGCTGCCCTGGCTTCTCAAACGTAGCCTCAGCTCTGCCTGGTTGCCAAAGCAACCTCCTTTCTTCTGCCACCTGACTCTCTTAATTGCCCAGAGAGAGGAAAAGAGATGACAGAAAATGATGATCAGCAGGTTAGTCACAATATTACATACCGCCATTTTTTCCATTCCCATTGTTGTCAATGGCAGATTAGCCATCGCTTTGTTGAGCTGGGACTTGTTAAGATCTAACTGTGACAGTTCGGAAAGCCTAAGCTAGAGAGTACATTATCATGGGAGAACACTAACATTTTATTTCTGTCTTGTATACATTCGGGTTGCATAATAATATATTTCTGCCCAGCCTCTCTGCTACTCACAGCTCATGGCTTTGCCCTGCTGCTACCTAGCAGGTCCATTCATATGGAAGTCTTTGATACACAATAGCAAAACAGCTTTCAAAATTACATCATTTTTTCAGTTTACAATGTAAAGCTTCAAGTTAGATTTTAATTCTTCAATTCTGGTGAACCATGAGCTCTTGCAAAGGCCCAAATAGCATTTAAATCCTTATTTCCTTGCTTTGCCCAGCATCTTTTCACTTCACTGTCACCAAGCACAGGATCAGTTGAGACACTTTGATGGTGTCATATTTCTAGTCATTCCTACTCAACATAGTCTTCTTTTGATTATTTTTCAAAGAAGTATGGAGTGATTTGGGACACCATTTGTTAAGCTGGTAGATGATTGACTGACTTTAAAAATCCAGAGAGTCTCAGCTGGCTCTCCTATTTTAGGCTTTATTTTCAGGTAGTCCCAAGAAACTAGGGGCTGAGCAAGCTGCCTCACTGGTCCCTTCACTTTCCTCTAACGTGTTTTTCTCATGAAGTAAAACACACTCATTGAAGCCACCTCCACTGTGGTTTATGCTACTGTAGCACAGTTAGAGCATTCCTGGAGTGCATGCCACCAGTGACCTGAGCTCAGCTGACGCACAGCTCCTCTCTCAGCCAAGGTGACCCAGGCACCTGTGACTGTATTGATGCCAATAACAAATTCTGCTTGAAGTTCCCAAAGAGCAGTAGACTTCTCAGTAACTTCTGGCAGAAGCTACTGCACAGTCAGAGTTAATGCACTCAGCCTAATCACTGCAGAGTTTTCACCTTAGAAGAAATGATCCATAGTCACAGTGAAAGACCTAACTGTTTACAATGTATGATCACCTCAAAAAACAAACAAACAAAAATAGACCTTTGCACATCAGGACTGAGACAATACTAGTATCCTAGATACCCCATTAAAAGACTTTTGTCTCTCAGCAGATGAAGCAGCTCTAACAGTCCTTACCCTAAATTTATATTTGGAAGGGAGAAAGATCCATGAGGCAAGATCGTTTAGCAAGTTTGGTGGGTTTTTTTCAGGCTGTTGTAGTTCCCGTACATGTCCAGAGACTAACTAGCTGACAACACAGTTCTAACTTTAGAGGGACATCAGTTATTTTTTCCTTCTAAGTTTATTGTATGTCTAAGTTATTTCGAGAATGATTACCCTGTTTAAATATCTTCCTATCTGTTATAAACTCACATAAATATTTAGTTTAAACAAACATCTTCAAAGTGTCTCCGTACAATCAGTAATGGACCCTTCCCAGACAAATACAGCTGGATGTATGGAAACCCAACATGATGAACTGTGAAAATACACCCAAACGTTGTTAACTGAACGTTCTCGCAAAGCTGTATTTTGAGGCAGTATTTTCATCCTCTGAAATATGAGCTGTTTATACCGCAGCGACTCTGGTAAAATGTGCAGTCCTTGGTGTATGGCCGAATGCTGACGGATGATGATTGCAAGAAGAGATTTTTATTTTCAGCCTGCTAGAACAGAAGACCTCTGAAGGGGGAGGGTGTGACAGATGAAAGGTAAGCCTTATCTTGCTTTATTTTAGCGGTCTACAATTTATGTCTTCATCAGAGCTAGTTCTCATCTGCTGTGTTTATGGAGAGTTCGGTCAATGGAGCCTGGGGAATGATTTGTCCTCCCCATAAGCAGATGCCTACATTTGATCAGATGGATTTCATCTTGAACACTGGTTGACTACATGAGGTCAGCGATATATCAACCTGCAACATGAATCTCCTCTTTAAATCACTGGTATTTTTACAATTGATTGAAGGGCAAGCAGCATCCATGATTTTCAAGATGTAGAAAAAGTAATTGCTACTATGAAAACATCTTATTGCTTCTTAGAAAGAAGTATGTTTAAAGGGATACTAAGTAACTAGAATCTAAGTATGGTGCAAGATTATTTTAGATTCACTGCAACAATAGTAGAAATTATTACTTTTAGGCATTAATTGGGATACACTGAACAGGAATATTTCTTTTTCCATGTTAAACAACTGCCAGAAATTATAATTTCTCATTCTTTGGCTTTTTTAATTTCACGGAAGAAATTCACTTGGAAAGAATGAAGATAATTTTTTACCTTGGCAAAGTTTATAGAATTTCTCTGACAATTGCAGAGTACAATGAGGCATAAAAAAAAAAATCATGAATAAGCAGAATGACCTAGGACAAGTTGCATAACAGATGTTTTAGCTAGAGTAGCATATGTATTATACATCTGACAAGCTTCTGTCTGTACAAATCAGTATTTGTTTGCAAAGCCACAGAGAAATAATGTCTTAGTATGCAAAGGGATGTATAAGGCAAAAAAAAAAATTAAAAAAAATAAGATCTTCAGGAAAAAATAAGATGTTTGCTACATAATTTCAACTGTGAGAGAACAGCTACTATTCAAAAAATATAACAGATTGCAAATATTTTTACTCTTTGGCTGCTATTAGCATCATCAGTGAGTAAATAACAGAAGCACATTTCAAGTCATTGCATTGAAATTTGCGTTTGCCGACAGCGAGGCACTGTCTCGTGACCGTTACAGAGCATTCCTCCCGAGCAGGACACGCTGGGGCACACGCCTGGCCTCTCCTTGGGCGGCAGCGAAGGCAACGCTGGAATGGCTCCCTCAGGCACCAATCGATTTAAAATGCTACATACCGGCACTATTGCAAGTTCTCTCATGAGATCTGAGACAATAAATCATCACAAATACCAGCAGAGCTTCCAGAATAAATGTGAATGATAGAAAGTTGTGAATGTTGTATGTCTATGCCAGTTGCAGCCGACCAGCTCAATTTACTTGTCTTTACCAACACATAATTACCTTTAGATTTATCACATGGCACTTCAGGAGATCTATAGCTTCTGCATTCTCTGCAGTCTTTCTTTATATCTGTTCCTGTCTGCAAGTGATAAGGATAGAACAGATTTTTTATTTTTGTGTAGAGACACGCAGAACAAGAACTGTAGTACTACAGAGTGGTCAGAGAAGTGGTAATCAAAGTGTGCACACATTGGATGTGTAGCCCACCATGGTAGGCCATACAGGCCTTTTTTTTTGTCCAGTGTAGTCTCTTTTACCTGCTTTCAAAGCCAGATGTGCAGGTATCTGGTTAGAGCTCATCATTGAGTAGGGTTTAGCTACAAGTAGCTGATAGATATGTTCTGTACTACAAGCACAGATCCCTTGCTCACCAGCTGATTGCTACATTAGCAAAATGCTCCAAATTGAAAGGACAACAGTTACGGAACCAGGCAAGGCTAAGCAGTAGTTAGGATGAGAAAAAGAAATCATAAGCATTTTCAGTCAGACTTCATTAGCAAGAAGTGTTAATTCTTCTTATCCTTTGTGTAGCTAGGGTAGCCACATTACTGCTAATTTTCTGCTGTACTAATATTTAAATCCAGCCAAAACAGAACTTTGCATAGGAATTGTCCTTTCATGCTGGTGGTGGGTTTTGAGGGTCTAACAAAGGCATTATAGATCTTAAGTTTAAGCTTTAAATAATGTCAAGAGAGAGTAAGTTACAGTAGGATCAAATCCTTCTAACTAGGACTCGGCACCTGAAGAGAATGCATCCAGAATAGACAGCACCTATGTCATTTCTACTCAAACACTTTGTATTTAACTAGCACTTTCTCTTGAGTAAACACCAGACTGGTCCTAACACAAATTAGAGCTGCCATCAACCTGCTTTGACTTGTGTCTTTTTGCCGTGACCCCAGGAGTCTGCTCCCACTGATGCACTCCCACCTTGTTTCTCCCAAGAATGCCTCTCGTGCTGGATGGCAGGAGGAGGACATCTGCATCATGTACTTTCTAGAAATGTCAGTCCCAAACATAAGAGCTGCACATATCTTCACAACATATCTCAGTGTTAAGCCAGTTCTCCAGCTCTTTTGTTCCCAAAGAAGGAAGGATGGCCAATGACACCATGGCTACATCAAAGATCAAAGTAGAAAACTGCCTTTAATTTCTCTATCAAGCTGCTGCTAAGTTTCCTTACCAAAGAATTCAGTGGATCATGGGTGGAGTGCCGAACAACCCATAAAATCTGGAACAGACAAATGGAAATAGTAACTAATTATGGTTATTATACTATGAAGGGTTAAAAGTTACCCTGCTCAACTAGAATATGACAGATAATAGATCCATGGCATGCCTACTTAAGTAACAGATATTCTGAAAATAAATGTTGATATTAAAAAGACATCCAAAATAATGAATTTATATAAGTCTGCTAATGCCCACCATTAGATGTTGCTGAAGTGATTGGAGCAAACGGAAGCAGATACCTGTCTGCATATGTCCAATATTAATACCCAGGACTTAATACCTACATCTACTTTATTCAAAGAGATATCTTTGTTTTAAATAATTACAAGCTCTTTTATTGTCTGGTATTAGCTTCCCTGAGTTGCAATCAGAAGAAGAACTGTGTATCTGTTTTTTCAGGTTTGTTTTGTTTTCAATGTTATTAGTTCGTAATTCAGCTGAGATGGCTTGAAATTAAATTTAACTAAAATTACATTAAAGTGGAGCAACAATCACTAGACAGCATAAAAAAAAAGGAGTTATGCTTGTTGGTTTTGCCTGAATAAACCAATTAGAGCAGCCTATTGAGATTAAGAGCAACTAAACAGATCTCTGGCATAAATGTCATCTCTGCTGACTTAAAATAGGGGCCATGAATTTACCCTGTTGATATATGCTACAGGATGGTGCAATGGGGAGTAAAACAGGGAGTCATAAGTTTGTAACATAGTGACATCAGAAGAAAAACATTCTCTGTGGACCCCCTCCTTGACAGATCACGCAACCAGAGTCATCAGTTCTTTTAACAGAAAATCCGTTCCACCCCATTCACAGCTGCACCCTATGTTTACAAGGAAATCAAACATTGACTAATTCCATTTAAAGCAAGTCACGCTCTCTCCCTATTTTTAATATTTTCAAGAGCAAGAAGGCATGCGTTCCTTGGTCATCAGCCATATTGGAGTGTATGCTTACAGAGGGCTGATCTACATACAAGTCCTATTTTCCTTGTTGTTATCACAGCATGCCAGATTTAGCCTCTAAATGTGAAAATTTTCCTTTTTAATTTTGTCATTGTTTTCTTTTTAAAGTGTCTTTTAAATATTGAGCAGTGTGAAGTAATTGCCACAGAAGTGCAACTTATTACTGGGTAGTTGAAATCGGATGTTTCTTCCCTGTTTCAGTGGAGCAAATTGCCAATCCAGCCCTGTTAGGATGAACAATTCTCCCTGACTCCCTGGGGTTTGTTACAGTGAAACCAGACCTCACTGGGAAAGCACTGACAGATTTTTTTACTTCTTTTGGTGCAATTAAAAGAATGGAAACAAAGTGAATGAACACCGCACGATGCCCTGCTCTCTCCAGAGAGCATCCCACAGAACATTCTGCAGATGACTGGTGGCCCACAGAGCACAATTGAGGAGCTGCTGGAAGAGAGGTGTTTTTTTAATGAGCCAGCTTTGCTTGCAAGTGAGTTAAATGTGCATTTCAAAGTGCATTTTGCTACTACTTATTTTACATTCTGTACAAAACTCACGTAGACTTTTCTTTAATTAAAGTTTCAGCACTTAAGAATACTTACAAAATCACAATAATCCATGTGTTTTTCACATGCTACCGACCCACAGACTCACTTCACAGCACCTTATGATCAATGCCCAGGCCATCAGAGGAAGCAGCATGTTGATGTTTCTCAGATCAGGACACTAAACTGAAAAAGTACAATAGGCTTTTTTTAGCATTAATATTGATCTAAATATTTTAAGATATAACAGTATTCAAACTGGGTTTTAATTATTTTTTTATTTCCTTTCTTTATAATCTGATTTACCTGTTTATAAAAATACAAAATAAAATTGGTTGCATTGCTGTTTGATACAGATTGAAGCATTTTTGCACACATAGTCAATCAAGGGATGACCATGTTATGCACCTTCTCATTACTGATATAGGTAGGCTGGAAATGATGTCACATGTTATGCAGACGAGAAAAAAGTAGTTAGATAGAAAGTATAGGCAGGAACTACCCTGGATACAGGGAGTCCCACTCCTCTGCAAACAGGCTTCACAGCATACATTTATTTGAACACTACTTTTCCAAGAACAGCCCACTGTGATAAAGAAACCACTCTTCAATTTAGAACAGTTTGGGATTTTTCTATTTTCTTCCTCCTTCCAGGTGTTGTTTTTTGCTTATTTTATTTAAAAGGAAAACCTATTTGCCCCAGAGTTGTTTTAACCACTGCAGCGATCCATATCAAGCAATCAAGCTTCTGCAGCTCTAAAGGTGAACTGACTGCAGTAACACTGAGAAATCTGATTCCTTATGAGAGCTGGGTTTTGCATTCAAATGTACAACATTCACACTTGATGAGCATGCCCCCTTTACTATACTGGTCCTTGAG
Organism: Psophia crepitans; assembly: GCA_013399095.1. Taxonomy (NCBI): domain Eukaryota; kingdom Metazoa; phylum Chordata; class Aves; order Gruiformes; family Psophiidae; genus Psophia; species Psophia crepitans. Next base: position 234,779 of record VWZZ01004366.1, read on the forward strand.
TAGAAGTCTTTAATTTACCTGCACCCTCAGATAACACCCAGAACAGTCCGAAGAACTACTGGGAAGATAAGGCTGTATAATAAAATTCAATATAAGTAAGCCACATACACACACAACAATCATGAAATTATTTCAAAAGGCAAAAAGATAATCCATCAAACATATAAGAATATGTATTAGTTGGCCAACAGATGTGGGTCGAAATACTTTCTTATATCTTTTTCTTGACAAATCAAAACAACAGACTATCTCAGCTGCTTTGGTTCTTAGTGAGTACAGTATAACTAGTGTGGGTTTTGTTGTTTTTTTCATCATTTGAAGTATCATTTCTTCTACAATATTTATCATCCCTGGCATTTATATGCATATAAATAAAAGTGTAATGGAGGATCAAGCTGTGAAAATTAAATGGATTTCATAAGAGTGCACAATCCAAATCTCACCAAAGGAAATGCACAGATCACAGTGAAAATGGAATCAGATTGATGATGAATGACCTGATACACACTAAGGACACTGAACTCCGTTCAGGACTTAAAAATACTATGCAGAGCATTATATATGTATGTATGTATACGTACAACTTTAAGACTGCCAAAATATAGCTAGATTGCTATAGCCTTATCATGATTATTTTTAGCAACATATGTTGCTAAATATGGCATGAAATCAAATTAGTCAGGCTATTCAAGCAAAAGTAATGAAACCATCTACCTTTAGGAAGAACTACCTTCTAATTATAAAAAATAAATGTCATTAAAATCAGCAAACACTGAGATATTTGCTTTTAACCACAGAAAAATTAAGATGATTTACTTTCTTTCATTTGAAGCTGTTTTCCCAGCTGCGTACTTAACTGTGTTTATGTCATGTTTATTTTAGTAGAAGAAAGATTAATTTTTTAGGCAGCAGTACAACAAACAGTTTAGACTTGAAGGACCTTCCCAGGGCTTCTGTTTAAAAAGACAGAGAGTTACCACTACAGGACCTATGGGCATACCAAAATGGACTGAAGGGTGGTGCCCCTGATGTAAGGAGTGTAATGTATAAACTGAATAAGCTTATAAAACATCAGATACATATATGTGTGACAGTATTTTGTATGTTGAATCAAAGAGCCATTTAACAGATGAGACCTAACCAGATCTGAAAGCTGATGTAAGCTATCTTCAGGCTTAAAATAAAGACATTCTTAATAGTGAGAGTAATTATTAATGAAAAAAACATAATTGTAACACGTTTGAAGAGTTTGCATTCTTTTCTTTCAGGGTGGTAATATTAATTAAGGTACTCTTAAAAGAAAAACACAGGGATCATGACTTATTTTTTTACTCTCTATTTTTTATTCCTTTATTTTTAAGATGACTGAAAAAAGGATCCCCTCATCTAAATTTCGGCTCCCTACAAAGTGGAAGTCTAATCTAGTCTCGCTTCTTAAGCTCTCTTCCTAGTTGTCATCAGCTTCAGAAGGAGAATCATCTTCCCTTTTCTGAAGAAATCATTGTTACTTTCAACCAAACCCACTGTGCAGTGCTCAGCCACAACATCAATAACCGAGGTTCTGCAATCTGCAACCCCCTGCATAAAAAATTAAGATGTTTACATCTGCCAAAGGCAAGTTTTCATTTTCCTAGACATTTGGCCATTTTCTTCTTACCCATTGACTTTGACTGCGGTTGCCTCTTGTATCTTAAGCACCAGCTCCTTCCAGAATTTCAATAACATGCAAATGACTGCATGGAGGAGTGGCAGCATGGAGGCATTGGCCATTGCATAGGCTCAGTGATACAGTGAACCTCAGGCTGTGGGCAGTGTTTTGAGGATGTCCGCCATACAGTATAAACTATTCCTTATTCTTAAATACAAGCTTCCTGATCTTGCTCTTCCAGTTCAGAACAATGCAACTGAACAAGGTAGCAAGGTTTGCCACAGTATTGTAAACAGTAGCATGCATTTAATAACACTGTAATTTTATTTTATTATTTTAATTTACTTCTTTGAGGTTAGACCCAATTGTCATCTCCTGAGTACTAATAAGAGTGCCAAGAATCTTCATATTATCCAGTCAAAAACAACTAATGAAACCTCAGGACAAATAACCTCTCATAAAATGCCAAAGTAAATCAAACGTCTGGCACTTTTCAACATACAGTTTTCTCAGATAGCTTTATTTGGCCAGCTCAGCTTTTTATTCATGAAGTCTTTAGGATCAAATGTTGCTTCAGGAAGGCTTGTGAGTAGCTATAGAGAGACCAAGCAATTAAAATGTTTGTAGTATCACAAACAATGAAGCCACTGAGCAGCGCAAGCAAGAACATATATAAAAGAGAAGAGCAGTGAGCTGCAGAATACACCATCAGACAGCTTTTCAGATACTTTTATCAGCTATAAAGGGACAGTTTAGGATGGTAGCTATTTACTGAATGGCAGAGATACAATACCTTCAAAGTAATAAGACATAAAAATTATTTTTTGCTGTCATTTAAAACAGAAAAATGAAATTAAATGGATAAAAAATGTGTCAATGACTGCATCAAAATAATTCTGCCAACAAGTTTTTCCTCAGGGGTGCAGAAGGGATGAAATGATTGTCACTTAATCCATGCTAAATGTGCATAGAGCTATACAGAAGTGGGAGAAAAAAATGACACTTCCAGCTAGTTTTCTAATCAATGATTAACAGAGATTAGGATATGTCATGACAAAATATACTAAACATCATCCATGAACAGTTTTATTCTTTAGAAATTCCTGTTTCTAAATGAGAATCATCTGGAGCTCTGCTGTTTGGGAAGTCAAGGCAGAGCAGTAGTTAGGTATAAATCCACACCTTACCACTGACCTTCATAGTCCGGTATGCTCCAAAGTGTTGAAAATGTAGAAATAGCCAGTTCCATCCTACTTCCGGCCTAAGAACAACGTAGGTTTGCTTTCTTCAAGCGCTGGGGAGGCAAACTTTTAGGTGAAAGAGCTACCTTTTATATAAATGCATCTACATAGGGAGCTGATATGAAGTCATTCTTACACTGTCAGTTGATACCCTTAGCATATGGTCATATGCTATTTTCCCTACGTTGACAAGCTCTCACAATAAACATTGTCTTACTCAATGGGAACCAGACAGTAAAACCATACAAAGGTACTGTGGTCTACCAAAAAAAGTAATTATGTGTAAATTCAGTAAGGATGGACAGGTTCTTGCTACCGTATGAGAAAGGCCATTATTCATTTATTGATAGATGTCTTAAGAATATTATTCAAGCTTGCCTGTTTGTTTATTTGTTCAGTTATAGAGCAGACCATAAGTATTTATAGACAGAGGCACTGAAAACAACGAGCTTCTGGCAGACAAGATGTGACTGAACATACTGCATGAAGAGCACTAACATAAATCTTTGCTGTTTAATACAGCAACCCAAAGAGGCCATCTGCCTGTCATTTGCAAGCGTTTCATAAAACCTACTGAAGCATAGATGTGGATGGCTTGTTGGAATTGTGGTAAGAGCCAGGAAAAAAAGTAACGTGTATTAATTATACTCATTCCTAATTGCTCATCCTGTAGGAAATAAACAATACTGTTTCTACTGAACATGAAATAAAAATGCTTAAAAATGCAGATGGGTGTGTGGGCACAATCAGTGGCTTACAGAATGCTTGAAGAAATTCAAGCCTGACATGTGAATCCCTTATCCAATTATTTGTTCTTCCTGTTGTTCGTTTATGATAAATTAAAAAAAGAAAAAAGAAAAAACTGTTACTTGATATGAATATTTCATTATTGATAAAAGACAAAACAAGCAGAAAGATTTACAAAAAACAATGTTTTATTAAGCAAGGCCAGTCTGATTCTTGCATCTGACTCATCATTTCAGCATGATGAGGAGCAGCAGAGCTAAGCACAAAATACTGGTTCACTGGGATCACTAATGAGAAAAGAAGTACGCAGAGAGGAAATTAAAATCAAGCCAAAAGGAGGGCCAGTGTTTATGAGTCACAGTAGCTCTTTTCTTCTCACAGTTGTCTGCTGAACAAATTTCAGGTCTGCATAAATACAAGGATAAACTATATAAGGAAACTTGCGCCTCTAATCCCAAATGTATTATTTTTCTCTTGAACTCTGAGTGTTTGTCATTTCTATTATATTACAGTTATTCTGTTATACAGGCAGCCAGCTCCCTTTCAGTGAACAAGGTTGGCTAATTAGCAGTGCTGTCAAATTTGAGTCTACCAGGGGCTTTAATTATGGTAGAGGAAGCCTAGTCTCTTCAGCAGGCAACGAGGTCTGGGACACACTGTTGTGATCCAAGTCTTATAATACTTCATTATCAGATTCGTATTATAGAAAAGTAAATGTTCCTAAACCTGGTATCTCAACTGATTTGTGTTGCATTGATTTCTATTTCCTTTTTACACTACCACCATCCCTCTCGAGCTGAATGAATGAGGTCAGAACATTGCATAACCTGTCTTTTTTACCTGTTCTGTGAAAGGATGAGTCTACATTAGGTAGTTTCTTTCAGAGCCAGACAGATCTTTAGCCAATTAGTTGTGATTAGACCACTGGAAGACATACCAGAGACAAAGATGATTATAGCTTCCCCTTTCTCTCCTACTAGCATTATTCAGCACCACTTGTGCCTGACAACCCCATTCACAGCACGTCTGGCTCAATCCCCAAACCAGACTTTTTTTCTTATTTAGTTTATCACTGTTCACAATATGTTTTCTACTATTCTGGTCTCATCTCTCATTAGCAGAAGGGATTTTTGATTGGCTTCTGATTCAGAGAAACGTGAATTACTTTAGTCTGTCACATTTACAAATAGGACTCATTGTTGCAAATAGTCTTGCAGAATATTATCTGTGTGGAAGATTGTATATCACAGCGGTGGCCAAAGGCTCAGACACAGCCTGGCAGTTACAGTTCTGCAGCACTCTCAGATGGAGGTAAACTATTTTACAGGCGATTAAGGGTATGTACATATGACTACATTAAGGCACTTCACCTGTTCCTGCTGATCATTCATCCATAAATGAGTATGTGCATTTTCTTGGTTGATCCAATGGCAAGGTAAAGCATCTGATTTTAATATATACAAATTCTACTCTGTCAAATACTTTTTAAAACATCTGAAGTACCCAAAACTAAGTTCAGCATGTCCCAGGCACTAATATCCCAAAAAAAGGCAATAGCCTACTTCTTCTACCACCCATAGCATGTTGGCTAGTTCCCTTCCGGTTTAATTCAAAGGTTTCCAGTGTCCAAGCTCATCACAGACAGTAGATATTACAAGTCTTCTAGATGATTCCCAGAAATGGATTAAAACAGATGGTCCAGTCTAGAATTGAACCACACCATTGAAGTACAACATAAGGTGCTACAAGCCTTCAGGACTGGACTACATCTTTGTCACAGTGCTGGAGAGCAGGAATGGAAAAGCTCCTATAACCATACAGAACCATACAGAATTTGATGGCTACTGCTCTCCTGTTAACGGATTTCTCCTTCTCTGACAACTGTAAAGCTTTCTAATGAGACAAATATTTCTGGAAATATCTTCTATGAGATGCAATTATAACCTCTGTTTCCAACTGATTCATCTCCCATGGCACTTTCCTAGACAAACAGGCATGTAAGGTATTTTAGAGACCTTCAGGACATGGGATGATAAACTGCACCAAATTTCAAGGGAAAAAAAAAGTCCTTTTCATCAAAACCAACATTCACAGCACCTATATTAGAAGCTGAGACACTGGTCTTCAGTACAGGCAGTCTAAAGCACTGCAAGACAAACAGTGTTGAAATGTACATTATTTTTACTTCTAGCTCATTGAAGATTTCCATTGCTGCTAATAGAATTGAACAAAATATTCCTAATTTATTGCCATTACCAGTAGACAATAGAGCTTAAATATTTATTGCATACATAGCAATGTATGTAATACCTGACAGATATTGCCTAACGATTTTCCAAATTCTAAAACAAATAAATGAGTGTACAGTAGCATGTATTCAAAGACTACATCAATGCAGATGGTGCATTAGTATACAATTAAGATAAAATTTTGGTTCTAAAGATTAAACTTCACTTCTTCTGCTTTTAACCATAGCTCTGTTAAGTAGTAAAAATAGAAATGTATAAGGTGACAAGTTTTGACTAATTTCCCCAAGAAAGATTATAAAGCTAAGAAAGCTGGGTTTATTAAGGGAGAGGATTTGTATTTTAGCTAAGTATCTCATTCAATTTGAACAGCTCTTCTGAAACTTTTAATTTACCTGTCTTTCCACCCTTAATAGCGTTTTGTATTGAAATGTGATAGAATTCTGTCAGTATTCTCCTCCTGTTTTCCTAAAGCTTAGGGCATTGAATTCTTTTGAGAGGCTCATTTTCTTCCTTTTCCCTTGAAAAGGAAAAAAAAATAAATTTCTCCTGATACAAGGACGCTCTCAACACAAGGACCACTTCACCTATGATCAATAATATGTTATAATATTTTGCTGACAAGATGTTTAGCAGGTTTTACCACTCCATGTTAGTGTTACAAAGACAGGGGGAAGCAAGCTTTCAGCTGGCAGGTGGATAAGAGCTCAGTTTTTAGCTCCTACTTTTCCCTAATAGGGCTCCAGCTGGAACAACTTTCATTTTCTGCTCAGCTCTGTATTTTCCCTCCAAACTGGCTTCACAAACCTACCTTTAATAACTGCTGAGCAATAGTTACCAGCTGTCTCATAATGCATCTCACTTCCCATGTCTTCCTTTCCTCCTCGTTCCCTCTCTCATTCCTCATTCCCAGACTCACAGCTCGGGCTCCGGCCCAAGCCATTTTGCTCCAGGTCAGAGTTACCCTTCCACAACGTGTGCAAAGGGCAGAGAGAACCGAGCAGAAGAATCCTGCCTCATTCACTGTGACACCATACAGTCTTGCTCTGTTTGTCATACAGCAGGTAGGTGCAGAAAAGCCTAGCTGGTGGAGGGCCTTTGAGAAACTCAGAGAAAAAGACACAGACATTTCAAAATCCCAGGTACTACGGTCACCAGCTGAGAAATGCTCCGTTGGCAGAAACATTGCAGATGTTTAAGCGTTTTGGTGTAATGGGCAACCTGAAATACTTTTTTGTTGATCAAAATGCTTTATTTGAAAACCCAAATGTTTACAGTTTTAAACAACTGCAAATGTTTCTTCAGAAAGAGGTAACAGGATCTTTTTAATACGTTCATTCTCTTCATGTACAGCTACTGCGTTCATGCCGCAGTCAGCACAGAGCTTTAGCCAACTGAAAACGGCTTCCTTTTTCAGTATGTAATCTATTATTGCCCAGTTAAAAATGCACTTTAATCAGAAGTTCAGTGGAATTGTGAATGTAGTGCTGATATTTAACCATGACAAACATGTTGAACCATATAGTCTTCCTACTTTATGTTCAGTCAAGTCCCTCTGATGCAGCAACAAACTCATTCTCCCCAGTGGTTCATAAACCACACTCTGAATGATAAATAACACAAAAGAATGCCAAGGTCTGTACTCAGGAAATTATTTACAGAGATGCTGCAGATGCAGAGGTGGCAAGAAGTCAAGCTGTGTACATATACAGATGGATTTTCTTGTACTGCTTTTGAAGTACTCCTTTGTGCAAGCTCCCTTTCGAGTTCCCTGACAATTATATCCTTGCCTTGTCTGTATTTTTTCCATAGAGCTACACTCAGGCTCACCCAAAAAGAAGGCTGCCATGAAACGTTTCTCCTAATTCAGCCAAGTCCAGCCTTAGATAACACAACCTGTCCATTTCTGAGTTTTATAGCTGTAGATATTTTGGTCTGAATTCACTTTCCCAGATATCCACCTGTCCAAAGAGACACCTGGTCACAACACCCTGCAGGTTGGTTCCTGTCTTCTGACATATTTCAGCTTTACTCTTTCCAGTCTACCACCAGCCTACTTCTGGGTTATGGCTGGCTGGGAAAGGAAGACTGAGAACAAGTAACAAATAGCCTACATCGTACAAGCACAGGTTTCCCTCTGTAACTAACTTCCTTCTCCATCAGCAGCCTACAGCCCATAGGTGCTGAAGAGGCACTTGTCCACACTCTAGAGCACATGTCCCTTCCTGCAGGATCTACTTCAGGGCTCAGAGAATGAAGGTCTGTGATATTCAAGCCAATCTCACTGCCCGCTTTTACTCTGTACGCCTTCATCTCATTTTCCCAGCACACTGTCACTTGTGTGACTCCCCAGTAATTCAGTTCAGCTCACTGACACAGCAGCCTTTGGAAGCAGCAGATTCTTTTCCCCTGGGTTAGCTTCCTGGTGGTTTGGCTTTTAGAAGGCTGGACAGACACTAGACCCGGCTGTAGGGAAGCAGCAGGGGTGTACAGCCAGACGGGTGAGGAAGGAGGGATCACACTGTCTCTGTGACAGCAGCTAACAGGTAAGATGGTGATGAGATGCCATATCTTGAGGGGCTTCTAATTCTCCCCTTGCAACTTTCACTTCTTTTGGGAGAGGTTATAATAAATACTTCTTGCCCAGAATATTTTATCTTCATGTAAGAGCAACATAGGAGCAAAGGGGTTTTGAAGTTGTTGTTTGGTTGGTTGGGTTTTGTTTGTTGGTGAGGGTTTTTTTTTTTCTGGAAGAAATTGTTCACCTTGCTATCTGCATGTATTACAATATTCTGCGCATACTTGAGATACAAATGATACTCTACTGGCCTTTGGGGAAAAAAAAAATCACCTTTATATATCTTCTGTACACTACAATTTAAACAGTAATGGTCATTTATAGTCAAATGAGTATCTACAGTATTTTACCAGAAACTGAATTCAATCCATAATTCAGCCTACAAAATCCATACACTCATTTTTATATCAATATTTGAAATTAATAATGGTCCCTCCCAGAGCATATACCAAGAGATGAACTTTTATGAGCCCCCATGCACCTTGCAGAATGCATCAGTCTTGCATTTATTAGAATGAAAACTACCCTGCCTGGCCAACTGCCAAGTGGCTTGGCCATTATTTTGTTAGACTCCTAACAGATCAAAACTGTCAGTGCTACTAATAAACTGCAATTTTCTTCTACTTTTATTTAAATATGGTTAAGGTTAATTATAGTTTCTGCTTCATAAATATGTTTTAAAACAATTTAAAATTATTGAGATTTATTAAGATGCAATAACAACTAAAAATCATTAATTAATAAATAGCCATGTTTATAGTATCAAAGAGCTGTTCCCCATTTCCTAGGTGGAGGGTGCTTTCTGAACTTGGTACAGAATCAGCGGCAAAATACCTTTAATCTTTCATGTCGGCTCTCGCTTCATAAAAATGATACAGTTCCATGTAACTGATTAAGAGGCTGAATTACAGTAACAGAGAAAACACCAATATTTCTGATTTTTCCAACCAGCATCAATTTCCTTTGCTATACAAGCTCATATTTGGTTTCATTTCTGGTTTTCTGTTTATCAGAGTCTTTTGTCATTATTCAGAGAGGGTTTCTGCAGCACAGACAGATGTCCAAAGAGAACTTGTATAATTCTCAAGTAGTTCCAGTGTAATTAAGTTAGAGGAAAAAAAAAAAAAAAAAAAAAAAAGAAAGAAACATGCATTTCATTCCTTGGCAAATGCAAATGTTCAAAAACCATGCAAGAAAAATGAAGTTACATTAGAAGAATTCTTTTGAAAGCAATGACTAGGAAACAGTGCTGGCATAGATGAATGGATTGAATCAACTGCTTATTCTTTGTTCTGAAGCATGTTTGTAGATTTCTTCTCAACTCTTATCATAAAATATAGCACTAATTGAAACGTAATAATTGTCATGAATCTACCTTTGCATTATTAATAGGCATATTGGAAAGATTATTAATTGCGTGCATTACTTGGAAGATACTTGCTAGCTATTATCTATCAATGCTTTCATATTTTGCTTACTATCAAACAAACCTTTGGTGATGGCCTGATTCAATCTACTGAGAAAACTGTCAAGACATGTAAAGACCTCCAAAAAAATTGCACTGAAGGAACTGCCAAAGTTTGAAATTATATAGCAGTTTGCAAAGAGGTGGATCAAGAAAGTGCTTGCCAGTATTCCGAAAAAATAGAGTACTAAATTAAATGCCTAACTAAAACCAGAAGAAAACACTACTGTCCTCATAGTTACTATCCATCAGTCGTGCCAATCATAACAAATTTTAATCACTGAAGTAGCACAAGTTTGCAGGAATTTTAAAGGAAGTTGCAAATTATATATTGGCTAATTGTCTAGAACAGGAAGTGACTAAAAAGTTAAATTATTTTTTAAGGATATTGTCTTTTTGCCCCTGAATCATATTCTTTGGCTAAAAAGCCAAAAGTCAAGAAAATTATAAATCTGGTATTCTTCTTTCATTTCAGAAATAAAAATGAAATGGACAGGATCTATTAATTCTACATCTTCGAAAGACTTGGTCATCTTCTGATTCAGTTAAATCATTAAGCACAGCCAGTATTTCTTCCATATGACAAAGGAATTTAAGCGTCTGATATTTTTATTGCTTTTATTAAAGAAGTGAAGAAGGGTTTCTAATTCAATAGAGAGGAAATCTGGTTTGCAGTTAAGTGGATCCTAATTTCCAATAAAATGTAACCTGTCACAGCTTTTAAGATATCTATTAGCTACTTAGTAATCAAGAAATGTATTGTTTACATTTTTCTATGTTGAAAACACTTTTAAATCATTTATAAATATATATAACTGTAAAAGTTGTTCAAAAACGAGATTTTTCTCTTTTGTATGTCAAGGTGAATCTTCAAGTGTAAAGGTTAAATCTAACTGAACGTCAGGATTCAAAGGAATTATGTTGGGAATGCTATTATACAGAACCTTAATTGAAATGTAAATATGCAAAAATGTTTCTTAAAAAACCACTTAATTTAAGTTTTCCTGATCACTGATTTAAATTGTGGTTTACGATCAGTGAATTAAATCACTTAAATTTGATTAACAGGCATAGGGCAGACAAAGACTGAAGTGTGTAACTGCGACCTTACCATTAGACCAGATCTGAAAGTGAAACAAGCACATTTTTCTCTGAGAATTCAAATATTGAACTGTTGTGTAAATGTTAGACACAATCCTCACACTGAAAAAAATATCCTTTTCTTCACCTTTGAATAAAAATATTGACTTTCCAAACAAGTAATCAAATAAATCATTAATAAACTGTCTTTTCATTTCCAGTTGCAGTGTTATGATAACACTGTAAAAAGACAAATGAATTATTATTTTGTTTGTGGATCAGTTCAAGTGTACCCTACAATCTTCTCGACTTCAAAGTCGGTGGGTTATCAAATGCTCCAGTTTGTTGGAGATTAAACCAGTGACATCAACCACAGTCTTTTTCTAATTGCACAAATATTGTAAGCAGTAAAGCCCTGGATTACACTTCTTCGTAAAAGTAAGCAATCTGCTGTTCTAATTCTGGTTTGCACTAAGCTTGAATCAAATTATATGCATGTTAGACATATCCAGTATAAACACGCAATTTCAGAATCAGAAAAATTTTTCACAATTGTTCTGGTCTTTTTCAGGAAGACTCTATCTCAGGAATATTTATTACTCCTGAGCAAAGCTAGATCAATTTTTAATTAATCATAAAACAGAAACAGCTTTTTTCTTTATTACATGCAGAAGGGGGTTTTGTTCCTACTCAAATGTACTCAATCTTGAAGTTAAATTCCTAAGCAGAGGTGGCTTACTGAGTCGCGTGTTGACATGATGCAGCAGAAAAGCATAACAATGGCTTTTGACGTGGGTGTTTGAAGGGTCACACTGAATCCTTAGTATCTTGGAATGCCTTCATCTTTCACCCCTGTCTGTAAAAGGCGTATGTCAGTGACGTAACATGAGCCAATGACTCAAAAAGAAACCACAGCAAACCTAGGTGAAAAAACCCTAGAAATTAGTATGGGTAGGATGAGTAAATATTGAGATAAACTACCATGGGAAGCGGTAGCCACTCCATTTCTTACTAACGATACACCGTTCCTGGATACATTGCTGGAAAACACACCTTGCAAATAACTGTTACTGCAGGGGTACCAGCGTGAATCTCTCTGCTTGTTTGCATAGACAACACAAGAAGGCACAGCAGCCCCTTCTTTCCTGGAAGCATAGGTAGTAAAGAAATAGTGAAGCACTGAGTGTCACAGAAACGATCCTGACACAGGTTCTGCCCCTTTTAAGCCAAATGGTTTTCATTTATGTCACCATATTTGATCAGGTGTTATGTGAGTGTCAGTGTTCTTGGAAATTTAGTACTGATTGATGATAATTTTGATGATGGTAAATATTAGTTTTAAATTCGGGAAATTAGCATTTGATTAGTAGATATTTAAAAGAAAATCAAGTCTTTCTAAAAAAAAAAAGAAAAATATTTACATTGCATTAAAGAGGAGACCTGCTGTCTTCATTTCTGTGAAAAGCTCATTTAAGACACTTAGTTAAATACTCATTTCACTCCAAAACAGAGACACCAAAGAAAAACTTGCTCAGGAAGGAGTTGGTACTAGTTTTTGTACTGTATTCAGGCTTCACTTTCCAGAATCTTCAACTCTTAATATATGTAAAATTAATTAGATCACTTCATTAACTTTCAAGAAAATAATTGGTATTGCAACATAGCACATGCAGTTCAAAAAGTCCTTTAGAAGTTCCTTTTCTCACCTGAAAGTAAAAGCAACTATTACGTAAATCTAGGGGGGAAATGGTAAGGAAAAAGTCAATAAATGTGTGTACTTCTGGTTTACCCATTTAGCTGAGGGTCATTTAAAAGGTCTGTCACTATCTGCATCTGTTCTTCATATTTCCATCTGTGAAACAACAATAGTCATAAGACCCATCTTCATAAAGCTCTTGCAAATCCATGCACAGATACTGCTATATAAGAGCTAAGCGATATCACTGTTGTACTGCTCTTCAGCTAACTCTGAAAAGGAACAAATGCCAGGCGATGCAAATCAAATAGAATTTAAGAAAAATTAAACGATTCATTCTTTTCTCATCCTTTTCATCCCCTAAACTTCCAAAACGACACTGAATGGTCCCAAGGTGTCTGGCACAAAACACAGTACTTGTAAAGCACTTGCCCTCTCTGTCTGCCCATGAGAAGGTAACCCAGATTTGTCACAAAAAGGAATTCCTTTGCAGTATTTTCTTTACGACTTTACTGTGAAGAGTTGAGGGCACTTCCTCAGTGAAACATTTTCAAGTTTGTTCACTTCAGCTTTCTCCATATTGTTTTCCTTTCCCGGGGACATTTGGGCCTAAAAGTGTCATTACCTGGAGGTAGATATTTTGGCCAAAGGGAAGGTAGATCCTCCTGCCTTACTTGAACCTTGCATGGCTCCAGAGGGATTTTCCTGGTTTCTCATAGCTCTTCTGAAAGTTGGAGAACTCTCAGAGTTAGAAGAAAAGGACTTCAAAGATCAAACAAGACAATCTAACGCAATAGCCATTTCACTATGAGAAATTGTCATAGAATCACAGAATGGTTAAGGTTGGAAGGGACCACAAGGATTATTTAGTTCCAGTCCCCCCCGCCACCATGGGCAGGGACACCCTCCACTAGACCAGGTTGCCCAAAGCCCCATCCAAGCTGGCCTTGAACTCTTCCAGGGATAGGGCCTCAACAACTTCCTCGGTAACCTGTTCTAATGCCTCACCACCCTCACAGTGAAACATTTCTTTCTAATGTCCAATCTAAATTTCCTCTCTTTTAGTTTAAACCCATTCCCCCTTGTCCTGTCACTGCACTCCGTAAGAAACAGCCCCTCGCCAGCTTTCCTGTAGGTCCTTTTAGGTATTGGAAGGCCACGATTAGGTCTCCCTGGAGCCTTCTCTTCTCCAGGCTGAACAAGCTCAGCTCCCTCAGCCTGTCCTT
>VWZZ01004366.1:249764-262685 GCA_013399095.1 Psophia crepitans
AGCCAGGCTCTTCTCAGTGTCACTAAGCGATAGGACAAGGGGCAACTGGTTCAAGCTGGAACATAGGAGGTTCCGAGTTAATGTAAGGAAAAACTTTTTCACTGTGAGGATGACAGAGCACTGGCACAGGCTGCCCAGAGAGGTTGTGGAGTCTCCTTCTCTGGAGACATTCAAAACCCGACTGGATGTGTTCCTGAGTGATGTGCTCTAGGTGGCCTTGGCGGGGGGGGTTGGACTAGCTGATCTTTCGAGGTTCCTTCCAACCTTTGTGATTCTGTAATTAAGTGCTTCAGAGCTACAATTTACTACCACACAGCACGCTAAACAGTTTGGAATGAGTGTACTGCTCCCGGGCCAAACACAAATTCCTTAAAAGCAGCACTGTGCGTTCATGCAAAGTCCAGCAGAGCTTCAGATCAAAGTTCAGAGATCAGAACTGCAAGGAGGCTGCGAGAATTTTATTTGACCATAGTGGGTAGCTCACTATAAAACATCACGATGGCTTAAATCTGATATATCACTTTTAAATTGCGAAGTATCAAGGTCTTTCAGCAGAGGAATTTGTGAAGCTTTGTTTCATACAGTTCTTGCAATGCTGTATTTCCCCCATCATAGTAACTCCAGCCTCTCTCCTTGTGATGAGCCACCTTTGCCTGCCACAGTGCCACCCATATTCACCCACAACCCCTCACTATGTGCATCCCCCAAGCCCAGTGCCGGGGCTGGCTCCCAGCTTTGCTTTTGCTGGCAGCATTCTCCTGGTGACTGGCCAGCAACAGGCCAAACGGAGCAGGCAACCTGCAGGTTTTCTCCCAGGGAGGGTCTCTCTTACTCGGGTGCAATATGCACTAAATTATAGTTACTTAACAACAAAAGGTCTATTCATGTGAGAAACGTGATTAAGATTGGATAGTGGTGTGAAACTGTTCTCATGAAACAGAGGTACACCAGCACAAGGACTGAGTGATTGCATAGCCCTTACTGCCTTAGAAAACTTGCTTAAAGAATGTGTGTTAATGAAACCCACACCAGGAAATCTGTATTCACCACCTTACACTTTCAAAGAGAAGCTTAGCAGGGGTGCTTTTCCTGATTTGCTTTTGGTTTTGTCCATTTAGACTGTACTCTATGTGGAGGCATGGGCAAATAGGCAAAAATCACAAATACAAAAGAAGGCTGTTATTATTGTACAATATCTGACAAATGACTCTGTGCTGCTGATCCCACACACCAGATGGTTTACTGCCATAACCAAAACTGGTGCTGACATAAATATTGTCCATACTTGTAAATTTAGTTCTTTTTGGATGCAAGACACATACACAGTCTCTTTTATCTAAGCGACTTTGTCATACAACATTGAAACAAGCAAATACCGCTAATCAAAATATTGATCTAGATTTTTCAAACATTCTTAATTATTTTGTATAACTGAGATACAGGAAAAGCTAGTTTTGTTCCTTTTTTTTTTTCCTTTTGCAACAAGCTTTTCCTACTTTTTTTTTCTTTTTGCAACGTGAGGTGATTTTTACTTTAAAAAACTTTTTGATAACTTGCTGTGTTTTGTGATATGCTTGCATGGATGTGAGGATAAATTGTAAAGCTGATTTCCCTGAGAACTTTGAATTCTGCCAAGTTAAATCCTCAGGCTGAGTGGGGCAGCTATTAGGAGCGGGAGGTGGCTCTTTTACCCGCAGAGCCAGACTTAGATGAATGAAAGCTTAATTTCCAGAAAGATCTCCTTCCCAGTAGATTAGAAACACGTAAACTGGAGGGAGAGAAGGCACAAGGAAAAGTATGTTTCTGTCTATGCTAAAAATGAGGGTAATACAGAAGAGAGCTCTGTAATTCCAGGCAGATGCTGTAGGCTACCTGTACACTTCATTTTATACAATTCACTGTCTCAGAGAAAATTGCTGTCAGAAAGCTCACAGAAAGCTGCCATCCACTGCCAACACCTATGCTGAAATTAACAATTTTAACCAATGCTAACAAGGAGCACCGAGTGATTCAGAGGTTTCCTGCTCAGGAGAAAACTTGTCAGCCATATCTGCCCAGGAATTGGGATCTAGGTTTCTCAACTTGGACAAAGTGAAGTGGGACATGGGATGGGTTGCTCAGAGAGGCTGGAACTAGGCAAGACCCTGAGAAACCTGATCTGACTTCAAAGCTGCCTCTGCTTTGAGCAGGGATTTTGGACCAGATAACTTCCAGCAGGTCCTTCCTGTCTTAGGTATTCCATGATTCCCTGATTTTTTTTGCAAATGTGTTTCAGCAGTTTCTGAGTCACACTAGGTGAGACAAAATGTCAACCAGGAACAAGCTTACCCATGTTTACTTTAGTTTATAACCTTTCCCTGTGCATATTTACAATAGTCATCAGTTACAGTATTGCCTACTATTTCTTCCATTATCTTTTTCCTCTCACGCCCACCTCAGCTAACTTCTGTTAACAGAGGTAACGCCAGCTGTTCACTTTTACTTTTTTTTCTAGATATATTTAAGAATATTTCAGAAATGCCTGACACTTCCTAATCAAACATCAGCTGAGGCAGACAGCCAGTATGGAATATTTTTCTTCCAACTTGTGAAATTTTCACAAGGTTATAAGTAACCAAAACCAGGGACTTACAATGGCAAGTATTCCGTGACTGCAATAAAATACCGTGTTACCAGCTCTTCCAAAATTGATTCCTTTGGTCACTGCTTGAGACTTGCTATGACAAACTAATAACCTGGACCACAAGTTTGCATGAGAACAGACTTTGTCTTTAACATCAAGTACCCACCAACCATGTACTGTCAGACCAAACCAAATCAAAAATCAAGTCTGGCTGAAACAAAATTTTGATATGCCTTCATCTATATAAAAACTCTGAACGGGAATGTGCATGTCTCAGAAGCACTGGCTCAGCTCAGTGATGTTAGCTGTTACAGCAGCTTCACCAGATATATCACACATGTTTTTGTCTAACATATGAAACTGTATTTCCTTCAAAAACAACTGGACTATTCCTCCACAGTTATGGCAGGATTCAGAAGAGTGTGACAGTAGATGACCACTGGAAACTAACCACCAGAGGTGAATAGACCAGGTTTGAAAGCAAAGTGAGTACTGACCTTATTGTCCCAGTTTCCTACCCAAAAGCTCTGTAGAAATGCAAAGATTAAATCACCCTGCAGCTACTGATGGCACTAAGCAAACTAAGGGATAAAAAGCATAGATGACGCAATAGTCTCCATAAAACTATTCATACATACTACCTGAGAACATGCTTTGATGTTTGGCAGGGACTAAGCCATGGGTCACATCACAAAACTCATAAGCAACAAAAGGATGAAAGAAAATGTGCTGGTACCAACTGTTCAAGATGAGAAAGGTAGCAATGGCCAAAGAGGAAAATGGCAAAGTTGAACCGTATTAAAAAAAAACCCAACTGACTCTCAAAATTTAGTTCTATGAGCTAGGAAAATTCCCCTTTGCATTTCAATCCCCCCAAAAAAGAACTACTAATACAAACACACTCAGATTGTTGTTTGGATCTTAACCTTACCATTGTCGACACTCACACCAGCCTTCGTGGCATCCTACTGAATACGAACATGAATACAGAAATCAGCACTAGCAAATCCAGAGAGAGAAATATTAATGAATTTATGTGAGGCCAAGAATAACCAGAAAAGGTGCCCAAATTGTCACCTCCTTGCAGTTTCTCCTGATGTGTATGATTATAATTACAGTAGTGATGCCAGAAAAACAGGGAGCTATATTTAAACTCCAAAGAAGGTATTTGGAGTTCAGAATGCTAATAATATTTACGTAGAAAGGGAAGGAAACCTCGCAATAACATACATATGAATTTTATTGGCTTATTTGTGTTCATTAAAAGCAGATGCTATCTGTAGCCAAAAGAACAGGAGCTTACAGCAAGAGAAAAGCAGACTTGGCTGGTTAAAGCACAGCAGTTATTTTACCTCACCATGTGTTGTTTTTCAGGCTTCTAGCAGTCGGATGTCTGCCGGAAAAACACAGTCATCTGTGAGGGCACAGGGAGTTGATAAAATAATAAAGGCTTTATCTGATAAGAATTGATCTAGTTCTAGGGGCAAAATAGTAAAACTCCTTCCACAGGTTAAAATGGTATGTTATTTCCACTGCTTGGAACGTAGGCTTCATATTTAAAGTATTTTACTTAATAATACAAATAAAACCATTGCACTTAATTTTTTTTCTGTTTCCTTGAACACAGTACTTCATACAATAAACTTCTAAAAAAATCAGCTGAAGGTAGATCTGACATTCTTCTGACATCAAAATTTGCTGCTTTATAAATCTCTTCCCTCTGGTTACTTACTAACATGAATGATAGAGATGTGCATGTCCTGGGCAAAAAAAAATGGTAACTTAGATACCATCATGATCTTAGGCAGCCTCAGATTTTGCATGTTAAATTTGCGGTAGATATGATAAACCTTATAGCCAAAAATATAATCCAAGAAAGGAAAAATCCAAGAAAGGAAAAAATTAAGATCAGTTCAGGAGCAGTGATAAGATGGGATGAGCTTACCTGCACAAATAACGGATGGAGGGACATTCACTCTGCCCTGCATTTTTAAAGCTTTTTGAATCGAGCGGGTCAGAAGACACTAAAGTGTCATTTACCACAATTATCCAAAACCTTTTTAACTTCAGTAATACCTATAAATGCAACTCTCTTTAGGCTCTTACCAATTAGATCAGCTGTAAACGAAGTTATACGGGCTCCTAAGTGAAAGTACCGGCTGAAATCAATTATACCATATGTACATAACCATTAACACAGCTGACTACAGTTGTCCATGCTTCAAGGCACAAATGGCTGAGACAATGAACAGGATCTCCCACCTTTCCTTCTTCAGGGCCTGGGTCCTGCAATCCTACGCTCAGCTGTTCTGTTTCTAACATGATGCCTGAAGTAAATGAAGCTTGTGCAGACAGGCTGTCTGTCTCTGTAGCTGTCTGCCTCCCCAGGAACTTCGAGTTTCAGCCAAACTGACGGAGGAGTGGAAGTCTCAGACATAACAGTAGACCCACAAGCTTCATAAAAATAATCACCTGGGTAAAGGAGAAGTAACAAGCAAATGCTCCAACAGTGGGAAGAGGAACCAAGCAAGTGAATATGAGCTTTTTAGCTTTACTAGAGACTCCATCTGGACAGGACACCTAGCAGATGCTCTGGGCATATGAAAATCTTCAAGTGGAGCTTGTTTAAAAAAAAAAAAAAAAGAAGAAATTTCTTGTTTCAGGATTTAGAAGAATCGATTACTTTTTCAGGATATTGAAATAGGAATAGAAATTAACTGGGAGGAAGAGAGGGTCAGTCTTTACCCTATGCTCTTCCATGGTCCCAAACATTTCTGCTTTACTTAATGTTACCGTAGGTGGTGGCTACAGCAATGGCTTCTGGAAGCTTCTAGTTGCAGGTTTTTTGGGTTTTTTTCCCCACAAGATCAGAAGATGTCTCTCTGCTTTATTTCCAGGTAATCATTTTTCAAAATACTCCTTTCCTCCACTTTAAAACTGGTCTCAAGTTCTAGATTTGTCAAGTTTCTCCAGTTACATTTGATGTTCAAAGGACAAGCTGTTTTGAAATATTTTGAGATTATTTTGAGTACGTTAATTTTTCCTCAGTTCTCCATTTTTCAGTACCCGAGCACTCAGACACTATCAGCCATCCAGATAGCACAGGTGTATTGGAAATTAACCCTTATTAGCAAAGACTGTAACCTCAACTGAGTAGATTACTGAGGATATATAATTCATTCTTGAAATTTACTCTTAATAAAAACATATTCATTTATACATAGAATAGAATCATTAAGGTTGGAAGAGACCTCAAGGATCATCCAGTCCAACCCTCCCACCACCACCTATTAACCACTAAACCATGTCCTTCAGTACCGCGTCTAACCTTTCCTTAAACACCCGCAGGGACAGTGATTCCACCACCTCCCCGGGCAACCTGTTCCAATGCCCGACCACCCTTTCCAAGAAGAAATTTCTCCTAATCTCCAACCTGAACCTCCCCTGGACATTAACCACTATATTAAAACAAGGATTCTGTCAAGTTTGGTCTCATAACTCTTGCCAGATCATTTGCCTCAAAATATAGTAAAATCTAAAAACCCAGTTATTTCAGTGAGTCTTGTCCTTTGGACCAATAACAAGATTTAAAGGGGCCCAGGCATCCCCTACTTAGCCCAGAATAGGTGCTGATACTGACTTTTACCTCGGTACAAGGCACAAGCCAGACTGAGAGAGCAGGACAGGGAATTCCGGTTCCTGCAAACACAAATAAACTTCAGAGCAAACTTCACTGAACAACATTGCAACAACTTCAATCCTGAAAACTAAGGATCGGGAAGAAGAAGAGAAAGGCTCTCTGCAAAATCTGAAACGGATCAGAGGCATGCTGACGGTGAGAGGCCACCACAGCACTCCTGCAGGCGCTGCAAATGAGAAGGCAATACATGGTCCTGGTGGAGACACGTTGCTGCACCGGACCATGCTGGTTTATGGCTGTAACAGAAAGAAAGAGCAGCATACTGAACACGATTCTACATGTAAATTAAATTGACCCTTACAGTAATCCTTGCTGATTTCAAGATGTACGGTTATAAATAATCAACAACATGTCCTTTTATTTCCAGCTCATATATTGCCAAAAGAAATAAGCAGAGAAGCTGCATTCATCTCCAGGGTCACAGTGCCAGTTCCCAACAGATTTTTCCCTTACATGCTTTTTTTTTTTTTTCTCAAGAAGTGACTAACGATAATGGATAGTTGTGCTCAGCCATGTTATTAGTTGAAGCAAAGTCAGAGCAGTTTCAGTCTGGGTTAATATGGATCATAAAAGTCTTTGCAAAATAAGTGTTGTTCATCAAAGTAATATACAGTTTTTGTTCTTTCCTACATGGTTCTCCTATGCTATTTGGCAACTGCTTGCTAAGTGCTAGTAGTAAAATGTCTGCTTTAAAAAGGACACCGGCTGGGGGGAGGCACCACAGTAACCATTAGGAGCTTCAGACTGTTGTTTTTCAAAAGGTAAAAATGCGACATTGATCTGCATCTCCCAAAGAGTATTTCTGGTGCCTTGCAGCCACAACATGTTATTGTGAGGAGTTACAGATCTGTAACCACCTTTTGCAGGAGTTTGTATGCATAAAATTGTCTGTGCTGTAGCTGCGTAACTACACCCCCCAAAGCAAACTCACAGCTCTGCTGTACTAGACCTGATGTCTCCCTGTCAGTCAGGAGGATCTTGCGGCACCGTGCTTTGGGGTTCCGTGCACTAGTCACAGAATGGGGGCCCACATCTGGCACCTTGAGTCATATGAGGAGAAAGAGATGCAGAGGAAGGTTGCAGCTGGACACCAATCTTCTAGACAGGCTTTTTTAATTATTATTATTATTATTACTTTCATTTTTTTCTTCTTTTTTTCCTATTCAACGCACCACCATCTGTGCTCTCTCCCACTCTATGAGTCCAGGCATCAGACGCACTCACCAGGCAGGTCATGTTCAAGATTGACCCTTCATGATCTGCCATATGCAACATGTGGGGTCTTGGAGTGGGAAACAAAATGTGCAGAAACTCCATGAAAGTGTGGAGGTAGGAGCCAATTAAAGGAACCACACACTCAATATGAGACACCTCACAGAACCTTCTCCATCTCCTGCCAGTGCTGAATATCCACAAAATGGGTTTGCACTATACCTCCTCAGAAGGATAGCCACTCGAGTGCAGAGAAGCCTATTGCTGTATCCATGAACAAGTAAAGAAGGTGAGATTGCCCATCTACCTTTTCCTTATGCCTGATATTGCAAATCTAGAGATCACTCACAAATACTTCATATATTGCTATGGGGTAGTATTCAAGTTTTAATCAAAAAAAAAAAAAATCCACTTGCACTTCTTTCTTTAGACATTATTTTAGAGTTACTGCAGTAACTCACTACAGCCCATTATACTGCAAAATGAATCTGGTGTTCTAAAGAGTTCTCCTGCTTTTATTTTGGCTATATGAGAGTCACATGGTGTCTCAAAACATAAGTAATGCCTGACTGCATTCAAAATCACCCTTTAAAGTCCATCAGCAAGGTTTATTTGCATGAAGAACTGCATTTTAAAGGTTAGGTTACCTTACCTGTTATCATAGAAAAGCTATGATACTGCTTTAAGAGACTGCTTGAGGGCATGACAAATTACTTTCCCAAATGTTTTTACTATTAAAGGCTAAATTCACTGAACCAATAACTTTCTGTTAATTTGTAACATTTTCTCAAGTGTTGCCTTTGGAATAAAAAATGAAAATAAATTATCCTTCGGTGCTAAAGAATGCCTTCCTTGCATATAAATGTGCTCTGAAGACTTGAAAACTGCTTAGCAGTGTCTCTGAGTTTATTTGAGATCTGCAAACTCTAAAACTGAAGGACCCTAAAACCCACAAGAACACACAAGTCACCGGCACCTCTCTTGTGTCTAAACTTTTAGATTTCAATGGCCAGTCTAGCTCAAAATAAGCATGCATCTCAGAATGCTCATTTACTTTTCACAACACATATGAAGCACATCTGTGGATCGTGAGTGCCTCTGTTCAAGCTCTTTCAGTGTTTTAGAAATCATCCATGACATAAACTGCATGTTCTGTAAGTTATACACACATTTGATGGCACCAGCACACAGCAAGGAGACCCTTAAAGTAAATCGATCTGATTAACAGAAACACTCACAATGAATCTGCTGGTCTTTTTTCTCATCTTCAGTCTTATGAAATCCTTGAAATAGCAAAGATATCAGATAGGACTGCAAGGGACAGCAAATCTCCCAAGCTAAGGAAGTAACATTTTGGGTACTAAAGAGGCATTTGAATGAAGAAAAGGCAAGAAGTCAGGGCTAAATCAATAAATATAAGTAGTAAAAAGCTTTTATCCTGAAGTATACTCACCCCTAATGAGAACCTCAACTTGACGTTGCTGTTCTGACTTCCTGTATAATAATACTTACAAGCTGGTGGCAATTCTGAGGACAGAATGGGGAAAGGTGACACTGGCAGACTGGTAGCTCTTTGAACATCCCCTTCAGACCTGCAGATCTATAAAACTGAAAATAAGGGTCAATAGAATAGGTCTGAATGACAGAGAGGAAGAAAAGGCAGTTCAGAATGTCTAAGGATGGAGAGCAAGGAACTGCTTGCCCAGGTAGAAAGTACGATACTCCCACATCCCACACTTTGGGCTAAAGAATCAGTCTCTTATTTTCTTTATGCTTAGTCTAAGGAATAGTATTCATTGCCATGTGGGAGTAAAAAAAGGAGCTTTTCAGCTTAAAAAAAAAAAAAGGAAAAAGAGGCTGAGCTCACGGAGACTGAGCAGTCTGGTGAACAGTGTCGTGGTAGAACAGAAGAGCTGGACTTAGGGCTCAGCTTCAAACTGCTCAGAAAGCAGAGTCGAAAAGAGGGATTACAACTCTCGGGTGACAGTCCTGCTGTCAACCAACAGTTTTAAAACCGAAGCCTGCCACAGATACCCCTGCCTGTTGTTCTCTTCATCCCCTGAGGCACTGCAGGATTTGGCCCTCGACTTTTCCAGACAGGACAGCAGTGGTGTTCTGCTCCAGGGCATGCCAAAAGCATCAGAGCCTTGACAGGATTGAGCATCTGTGCTTGTGTCTCACACCGAAGCCCAGACAGGATCCATGGACCCAGTGTGCTCTAAGGGGCTTGGACCACAAGGTGTTGTCAAAGTTGTTTGGTTTAGACTTTATTCGAAACACAATTGTCAGCTACCGCGTTCTTCTACAACATGACTGGGAGAAGAGGAGACAGACTGGACTTGCACTGAAACAGAATGAATTCAGCACCAAGAGAGAGGACTCACAAAAAGGAAGATGGCTTTCTAATCCTTTTTACTGTGTGCTCTCTAATAGCTGTAATGTGTATAACCAGATCTTACACTGGAGACTGGAAATCCTTCCTCCATGAGCACGATGCAGAAAACCCATGCCCTTGCCAGAAGCAGAGTGTAAGAGGAGAGGTGGAGGATATTGTTTTCTTTCAGTACACCTCCCCCTAATTAGACCATAGCCCAACAGCTACATTGCTTGCTCATGAAGCGACTGTAAACTCTCTGAAGCCAAGGTGAATAAGGATCCTTCTTTTGAAAAAACGTCATTTGATGATCAATTTAATAACTTTTTTTTTAAACCAAAAAAAATAATAATTCTTCTTGAAGATACTAGAGGCACTTCTGGGTTTGTGGGGGCTTTCAAGAGCATAGGAGGAATATTGTTATTAAAAGCCTTTCTCAAGCTCTGTCAGTCTGGCACTGCACAGGACATGCAAACAAGAACTGAAAAGCTTTCTCTCTAATAGATAGTTTGGTACAGGGGCAGGGAAACACAGGCAGGATCCTGATGGGTTTGGAAGAAGGAGACAGCTATCAGCAATTCTCTGCAATAAAAATCTCTGCTGGTGATGCCAGAAACCTTACATTTGTACAGATTGTCAAGAAAAAGGTTTCACGTCCTAAATAATGTACTGTCAGCTTCACACAGCTTGTGCCCGTGTATGATCAGCAAAGACTTTGAATAGGTACTGTTTTCACATCAGTACTATTTGGTAGAAGAAAGCTAATTACTGATTGTTCCCATTCAAACTAGATTTTAAAAAACAATATTCCTTGTAATTTAGTATGTAACAAATGACAAAAGCACCCTTGTTGTGAAATAGCACAGTGAATTAGATTGCATCATGCCATGAGCGAACTTGTCAACATTCAGTGGGAACAAAGAATCGCTGGGCTTACAACCAGCTGCTACCAGACTTACAAGAATCCTGCGGTTCTGAACTCCTTTCAGATCGGTCGATGCATCCCTTGATCATGATTTCACTGCAAAGTCTGCTTATTGGCAGATGGCCTCTATCTCTAAGCTGAGCAGCTCATGTAAGGATCATCAAAACTCCCATCAATTTCTTGAGCATCTGGGCCCTGAGATCTCCAACATAAAAAACAAATCCCAGACAACATTAACAAGAAAACTAAAATGGAAAGCAAATTCTTATTACTTTAAGTATTAGATACTTCACTGTGATTTGAGTCCTGCCTTCTCCAAAGCAATTATCACCGTGTCCAGATCTCCTGGCTGGAATCTAAATAACTTGGCTACAAGCAGTACTGTCACTTTGCACCTACCAGCGCTCCACATGTACTGAGGTCTGAACAAACTGCAATTAAAAGTGTTAGTATTTTAAAACCGGCTTAGATTAAAGAAAGTGTGCAAAATACTCACAAATGGACAGCAACTCCAGACAGAATTTTCATTCCATAAGTAGGTCTTTAAGAAAAATTCAGATTCAACACTTTCAGTTTTGATAGCAGGGGAAGGAGACTGAAAAAAAGTTATTATTGTCTTCCTCAGACTGTATTGGCAATGTGATCAACTTAAATTTCATCCAGTATTTTGATACATTGAGGCAACTACAAAAGTTTAATGGTTTAGTCTAAATGAAGACAACAAGCTTCTTTAAACAAAGGAATATTCCAATGGAGGGTCTGAAACCAACTGATGTTGAATCAATAACCTGCAGATTAAAATTACTTCCCTGGTGTGTCACCCAAATGCACATAAATGCAGAAATTCAACACAAAATAATAATGATGAATAAAAAGCTGATTTTTTACTGTGAACTAGTGCTCAAAGAGTCTTTGAAATCAATACCAATATCACCCACGTCTCACTAGGCTTCAACCTGTATTGAATCACATCTTTAACAGATAACCTTGTACCATACTAAAGAATTTTAGTTTGCCTGTAGCCATGAATTTTAGGACAAGAAGGAACCCTGAGCATTATATGTAGCCACGAACCCTCATATTAAGAACCACTTTGCTATGTGCCCTTGGAAGACAAGTGTGATTTACAGCAGCTTTAATACACAAGCCCTTTTTTTGAGAATTATTCTATAAACTGTATGTCTGGATGACAATAAATTCACCATCTCTGTTATTTGCTAAACTAGCCCCTGTTCAGTGTTGGTCTGTAAATGTAGGGTACACTAAATTATGGTGGAAAGGTAGTGGGAAGCTCCGGTGGGGGAGGTTAAAATCAGTGTGTAACAGAGGGAAGGGTGTTCTTGGGCTTCCAGCTGCAGCTTCGCCTCTTCCCGACCTGGTCACGTTTCCCCACTTGCAGCAGCTCTCCCACAGATGCCATGGTCAAGGCAACCCGGGTACAGGGCAATTAATTTTAGATAACCCCTTGTATCATTTGATAGACTTTTGTTTTGATCAAAACCCAGTTTACTACGGAGCCTCCGTGGGTTCGGATCATTTAATTAACCGGAGGATCGTTTTCCAGAGCTAACGCAATGCCTTTTAAATTTATCTGCCTCTTTTGAACACCCTGCGGTTCCATCCCCGCTCACGGGGAGTTTTGATGCATTTCACGGGACCGCATCCTCTGCTGCGCGCTCCCGAAACCCTGCCTCCTCCCCGGTGCGGGTGCGGAGCCGGGCTGCCTGCCCCCAGCCCGGGCGCTGAGGAGCTGCCGGGCGGGCTCGGGGCTGGTTTGCAGCGGAGGGGCTGAGCCCACCCGGCCGGGGGAGGTTTGCCCTCCCTTGGCGTGGGCAGCGACCCGCTGAGGAGCGGAGCGGGGCGGAGCAGCGGGCGCTCCCCCGCGCGGGGACGCGGTCCCCCGGGGAGGAGAGGGGCGGAGCGGGGGCAGGCGAAGCGCTCCTCCCCCGGGGCACCGACGGCTCCGTCCCGCTGCCGCGGGAGCCCCCGGGAGCGCGTCGAGGGGAAGCGGCGTTGGCTCCGGCGCTGCGCGGCGGGGAGGACCGGGAGGGCGGAGGCAAGAGGGGATAAAAACCCCGGCGCCTCTG
>VWZZ01004366.1:263254-286017 GCA_013399095.1 Psophia crepitans
GGACAGGTCCCCATCGGGGAGCTGCTAGGAGCACACCCCCCCACACCCCCCCCGTCTTAGGCAAGGGGGTTCCTCTGAAGTTTAGCCCGTCAGAGAAGCTTTTGGAGGCGGTGAGGATCCTACGCTGGGCAACTAAACTTTCATAAGATCTGGCATTGCCTGGAGACCGATTACTGATAGTGTAACAGGCAGCGATGCTTATCATCGCATTTTTTTCTTAATTATGTGCCGATCTCCTTAGCAACTGAAGTCATTTGCAAGGTTTAAGCTAGGGTGCAGCTTGATTTACAAAGTACCGTGGCAAAACCGATGCATTTGTTGTTTCGCTGATGCGTATTTCCCTTGTACTCTCTCAAGAGCGATAAGAACTGTACAGCGTTGGCTTCATGCAGCTCGTACTGCCGTAGACAGACTGCTGATGGTTAGTCCAGCTCAGGCTCTGTGGTACGTCACCCAGTTGCTCATCCGTGTCTCAATTTTCTTTAAGCCAAGTGAGTCCAAAAATAATAAATAAATCTGCCTTCAGAAAAAAAAAATCAATCTTTAGTGAGGGATGAATGAGAGAAGATAGTTTTAGCTGGCTAAGGTTACCAGGACAAATTCATCTCTAATTCAGCACTATTGAGGTTTGGCCAAGTGCTGGCTAGCGAGACCACTCCATTTGCCAGACTGACCTCAGGATCAGCTTGCTGCAAAGGTGATGTAAAGCCATTTTTTCATCACTGTTAGGTCCTGCATCAAGCACAGCTTAGCCCAGTTCGGGGATTTAGTCCAGTGTATCAAGACAACACCCAGATGTAGCACGCCAACAGTCCCTACTCTCCGATCCTTCATGTTCACTAAATCTCATGGATTACGATGCCTGGGTAATCCAGATCTGCTCCGTCAGAAATGCTGAGCGCAGCTGTCAGGCAGATTTGATGCGGGGAGTGCCTTTCGCATTCAGGAGTGCTAAAAGCAGAGTAAAGCCTGGAGACCAGAGTGGGGTGGCCGCTATGGGGGTAATTCCTCTGACAACATCCCACATACACACACAAACAGAACAGGAAGGTGCAAAGGTGTGTGAGCGCCTCATGGGCTGGTGAGACTGGGGAACAGAAGAGTCAGAGGAGACGGTGACAGGAATGTGGCACAAGGGGAACTAGGGGATGTAGAAAAGGTGTGGACCTTCTGCAGGGTGGACTGAGATCTTTAATATTTTCTAGCGTTGGACATCTCTAGAAGGTCAGCAGTATTCCTGCAGTGGTACAGTGGGGTTGTGCGCAAATACTTGCATTTTCACTGTGCAGAAAGTGTCAGGCAGGTGTGGGACTATTTGCATCACCAATGTACAGGGAGACATTATTCCTACTGTAAAGAATTTATCAATCCCATTTGTTAACATTGAAAAGACTAATGGTAACGTTTTCAAAAGCATTCAGGTGACTTGTGATCTCCAGTTCAATTCTCTGCTTAAACTGAGACATGCCACAAAACGATTTTTTAGCAAAGTCTCAAATGAACTGGGAGAGAGAGCTGGGTGTACAGCTATCCCTGGAAGAAACAGCAACAAGCCTGCAGGTACTTACAGGAGGAGACAAAGCTGCTGTAGGGGTTGTTAATGTAGCATTAGTAGGGGAGGGAGCCCACAGAAAGTGGAAATGAGTGTTTAGGACACTAGTTGATCTTGCAGAGGTAACTGGTGGTGAGGATGTTATGGATGCCCAGCATTCCCCTTTTCCATAAGCAGCTCGAGGTGCTCATTATTAAAAAAAAACCAAAACACAATCCCAACAAAAAAAAAAACCAAACCAAACCAACCAACCAAACAAAAAAACAACAACAAAAAAAAACCCCAACAAACACACACATTAAAAAGATCAAAACCAAGAGCCAAATTCTGAACTTCTCTAGGAGTTGTTCTGTGGTAGTCAATTGAGCTGTTCCTGACAGGATATTCCCTATGACGTATGTCCAGCATTTCTTCTCAAACAGTTAAGAAACATGTGTACCATTACTGCATGGATGATTCATCTCAGGGAGTACCGTGGTTTTGGCAGTGAATTTAAAATATTGCACTTTAACAGCACAAAGAAATTATTTCTTTGAAAAGAATTCAAGTACAAAACTCCCAACCATGCCCTTCAGTTTACTATAAATCAAAAAAGCTATTTACCCAGCTCATTCAGAAATTGTGGTGAAGTACTTAACCAGAGTCTGTTGGCACATGTTAGCTGATAGTATTTAATAGCAATATCTCTCTTGAGAAAATACCTAATATTGAAATTTGTGAAATAGTACATTTCCAAGACCTGAAGTAATCTTACTGGGATGAAAAAAAATGCCACTTTTTAATATAAGGCTGATTGTAGGCTTTGTTCTTCCTTGCCACTTAACACGTGCACATTACTAACCCAGAAATGTTTATACAGTCATTTTGAAGAAGGTCAAATGAGATCACAAAGATTATAAATATTTATATGGAGGATGATTGGCTTTGCAGGCCATCCCGTGTAATTTATGTCGATGTTTTGGGGAACACGGGTTGAGAAGCTTTGGGCAGCCTGGTCTAGTGGAGGGTGTCCCTGCCCATGGCAGGGGGGTTGGAACTACGTGATCCTTGTGGTCCCTTCCAACCCAAACCATTCTATGATTCTAAGCAAGTTGAAACTCAACAAACCTACTCTCAAAAAGGGCAAAGAACTTTTTGGGAATCTAGGCGCTGCACTTTGAGTTGGGCATGGCAAGGAAGGTTTCTACTTGTCAGGGTACTCTCCAGCTAGTCTTGTGTGTCCCATGGTATGTATATGATGTCTATAATTTGGATTTACCTTGGCAGGCTACGCAAGTTACCTGAAACATTTTTCATTAGTTCTCATTTGGCAACTTCAATGAGCTTTGGAAATGGACAGGCCAGTTTTCAGCCCTTGCAAACTATTTTTGTTCCTTAGAACTCAGAGGTGTTACACTGATTTACACCACCACTGATCTGCCCTTGGAATTTGGTTACAGACTAGCTCAGAGTATCTGGTGAGATATTTGTAGGTATGGACAGAAACAAAAATACAAGGCCATTTAGTGTATTAAACTTCCAAAACTGATCATTGACCTAGTATGTCCCGCTTGGAGTACCTCCAGGTTCGCAGTTATATTCAGCATAGGAGCTGATTTTTGAAAGTGCCATTCTTCTGTCTGCAAGTGCAGTTGCATTAAAAGTTAGCCTGCATAGGTTGCAGAGTCAGTCATTCAAATATTAGTAGGAAAAGCAACCTGTGCAGCAGCATCTTATCTACCATTTTGGGGATGCTTTACAATGCTGCCTTCACCCACACGGTTTGATGGTAGGAAGTTTTGAGATACCTTGCTTCATGCAATACACTAACTAAATGAGCAGTTATTAAATTCTTTTTTCATCTGCCAGTGTGTTTCCATTGTACCTTATGTGCTGCGTGCCATACAAATCCACACTGAGGTACACAACTATTTCTTGATGGTCATTCCTATAATGCTCTCATATGTCTCAACCTCTAGGAGATCTTGCATCTATTAATTGTTGCCATAGACTAGCTAGCTAGCAAAACCAATTAAATTTGGTGCTTAGGACTGGTAAAAAAAACAATTCCTCTGGGTTCCTAACGTTCCACTGGAAACCACATGCAGTTAGATACTTCAGTAGGATGTAAAAGCCTAGAAGACTTTATGAATCTTGATGCTAAGCATTTTTCCTAATCAATTCATTTATTTTTAGAAAACTCCTATAGTTAAGATCATATTGTTATATCACTTTCAGAGACAGGGAAACAAAAGGAAGCCCTTATAGTCAGAAGTACCAGCTACAGTCAGCATTTTGACTATCATCTCAGCACTTCTTCGGATCAGTCCTTCCCAAACTTAATAATAAATAGAGGTTCCTTATTTTCTAAGTGTGAAGCTGGTGACTGTAATGCATTCATTCTTTTCTAATAATCACCGGTTGACATAATTTGCCTAATCTCACAGAAATTCTGTGGCCCAGGAAAGGATATGCTCCAGTTCTCAGGTATAGGTATTTACTGAGCTCTTGGTGTAATCGCCCTTTCTTTCCCTGTGCTTCCTCAGATCCTGTGCACAAATTTTTTTGTGCAGTGTTTTAGGGAAAAAAAATTAAGCAATCACGTAACTAAGGCCTGTATATAACATTTAACATGGCAGAGAACACCTTAATTCTGACACTTTTTAATTTTTGAGCACTTCACTTGGCAGTCTTGCCATTCTCTTAATATAGTTTTTGGGAATGCATACATTTAAAGCCAATGTATATATAAATTCTTGTGAAAGATGAATTTTCCCATTCAGCTGCCTTCATATTTCCTCTTTTAATGGGTCATTAGAAGGTTCAGCTCTTTAAATTCATAGCACATCCTTTACCACTTGACTTAAGAGTAGAAGATTTGTCAGCAGAAGACAGCAGCCTGCCAGATTGGCACAGTGTTAGAGAAGAGGGGAATAAGGAGCTGAAGGAGAGTGGAAATTAGTGCATTTCACATATATTAATTAATTGCATAGTTAAGCTTAGATTCATAAGTAGTAGATGCAAATTCTCCAGAGAAGTGTGTTCCAAGGTTCACCTCCTGAAACTCCTGCCTCTTTTTTGCCCTTTACACCCTCCCCATCTGCTTTTCCAATCTTACATGCCTTAACTGACTTCTGCATCCTCAAACTACCTCCTCCTCAGTTGCTTCATTAGTAAAGATGATAATGCTCCATTAGCATCCTTCTCCCCTGAATTTGCCCTTCGTTCTCTATGCATCTCATCCTCCTTCTCTCCCCTTCTCTGATTGCTTCTCTGCCTTGCCGTCCTCACCCTTTAGGCCTTGATTTTAATGTTTTGTACTCAAGAACCATCCTTTCTTCACCCATCTTGCCTCATCAGAGAATACAACTTCTCCTTTCATTCTGCTGCTTTCCATCTGAGGTTGCTCCTTTCTTCTCCTCCCTGCTGCCCACAGGCAATCTCCCACCTCCTGACCATAGCCGCTATCAGCAGCGCAGAGCAGACATTGCAGGGTTTATCCTGCTCAGATACTGTACCAACGGGTGGGTGAGATTGCGGTAACGAGGATGAGGTGAATATGTGGGAGCTGAATACCATGTTTGAGCTGTGAAGAGGATAATCAATGCATATGGATTCACCTGGGAATTTACTGACAAACTCCTAACAGATATCCAGGGAGAGCAAAAGTGAGCAGAAATGTACATACTGCTAAGTACGGACACATTTTCTTAGGAGACAGCAAAAAGCATACGTCTTAGGTTCCCTAGGGAATCACTACCCTGCCAAATGTTACGTCCCAGCTTCAAACCATGACACTAAAATATTCTCAGAAAAGAGTATGTTGGGTTTGTTCTTACTACTTAAGTATGAGCGTTTTTTTCTTCCTTTACTAAATTTTGAGAAGTGGCTGACTCATTCCTACTGAAAGTTCCCAAAACTTGTGCCTGAGGTAGGCGCCAGACATAGAAAATTTCCTCCTCAACAGTTATTTTGGCAAAGGTAGAAGTGGAGGAATGCCAAATAGTCCAATTGGACATCTTGAATAACTTCAAAAATAGTCTGTTGCTACCTGAACTATCAGTTACTGAATTAAAAAAAAAATTAAAAAGGAAAAAAAAAAAAGAAACTCGTATGACATTTAAAGCTAAATAGTCTGAGAAAATTCTTTCCTTGAAAATGTGTGACATTTTCTGATTGGAAAGAAACACATGATGCAACTGCTCCCCAACTAGACAAGAAAATAGCATTTTTGGATGAGGCTTTTTCTTTCCTGTACCAGGAGTTTTCTATCTGGTTTGGTTTGGAAGCAGGTAGGGGATGTCATTGCCCACTCATGTTCCACAGAGGAATGTTACTGATTTATTTTTTTATGAACTGTCAGAAATTGCATTCCTTGGTCCAAGACTGAAGAGTATTTTTGAAGAGAAAAAATATATCTGTAGTGTGAATATTTACACGAGTGCAGAATTTAGTGTTTACATAAAACCGATGTTAAGCTTACATCACCCAAGAACAACTGCATTTTATAATTAACTGTATGAAACGTTAGGGATTAATTCCCTGTATTTTTCGACAGGCATGCATAAGAAATCAGGCAGGGTGTGAATTGTAAATGTTAACGTGCTGTACCTCTGTGTCCCTCTTTTGACAGCGATTAGTGCAAAGCTAACCGCACGTATAATCTCTGGCAAGGAGCACTGGGAGACAGCTAAGAGACAGTGACAATGCCTTTAAACTGGCGGACAATTTCTGCTCAGCTTGGAGTTTTTAGAGTGAACTGCAAAGGACTGGCATGCCTCTTGGTCTTCACGGTGAGCGTTTGTGGCAGCACCCCAGGGATGTGTCCAACAGCCTGCATCTGTGCCAGCGATATCGTAAGCTGCACCAATAAGAACCTCTCTCGGGTGCCAGGAAATCTTTATAAATGTATGAAAAGGCTGGATCTGAGTTACAACAGAATTGGGTTTTTGGAGCCTGAATGGGTCCCAGTGCTGTTTGAGAAACTGAACACTTTAATAATCAATCATAATAGCATTAGCAGCATTATCACCGGAAGCTTCTCCACAACCCCGAATCTGAAGTACCTAGACTTGTCATCCAACAGCCTGAAGACGCTGGGCAGCCCTGTGTTTCAGGAGCTGAGGGCGCTGGA
This sequence comes from Psophia crepitans, assembly GCA_013399095.1. Taxonomy (NCBI): domain Eukaryota; kingdom Metazoa; phylum Chordata; class Aves; order Gruiformes; family Psophiidae; genus Psophia; species Psophia crepitans. The sequence continues at coordinate 269,920 of VWZZ01004366.1, forward strand.
GGTTCTCCTGCTGTACAATAACCAGATAACGCAGATAGATTCTTCAGCCTTCGGAGGACTGCACAAACTGCAGAAACTGTACTTAAGCTATAACTTGCTCTCGCATTTCCCGCTGGACTTGTACACTGGAAAACATAAACTGACAGACCTTGTGTTGCTGGACGTTTCCTTTAATCACATCCAGCTGATGCCTGTTCAGCACCTGAGTTCAGTGCCCGCCAAGCATCTTAGCGGAATTTATCTTCATGGCAACCCATTTTATTGTGACTGTATGCTGTACTCCATGCTAATCTTTTGGTATCAAAGGCACTTCAGCTCGGTGGTGGACTTCAAAACCGAGTACACCTGTTTGTTGCGATCAGACCCGAGAGGTTACAATAAGCTGCCTTTACTGCACGACAACTTTCTGAATTGCTCTGAAAGCACTGTCAACAGCTCTTTCCAAGCCTTTGGGTTTATGCACGACGCCCAGGTTGGTGACAGGCTGATTGTACACTGTGACAGCAGAATCAGCGATGCGGGCACACATTTTGTTTGGGTTAGTCCAGACAATAGATTGCTGGAGCCAGACAGGGAGACTGATAACTTCAAGGTGTTTCGTAACGGCAGCCTGGAGATAACAGATGCCCAGCTAGAGGACTCAGGGCTGTATTCCTGCATCGCAATAAATAAGAAAAGACTATTAAATGAGACCATAGAGGTTAGAATAAATGTTAGCAATTTCACAGTGAACAGGTCGCACGCCCATGAAGCATTTAATACAGCTTTTACCACCCTTGCTGCCTGCGTAGCCAGTATTGTTTTAGTACTGCTGTATCTCTATTTGACCCCCTGTCCGTGTCAATGTAAGGCGAAGAGGAGGAAGAGGAAGCTGAACCAAAGCAGTGCCCACTCATCCATACTGAGTTCCACGCCGCCACAAGAGCTGCCAGCCGACGAGAAGAAGGCTAGCACCGGTAAACGGGTGGTTTTCCTGGAGCCCGTGCACGAAACAAAACACAGTCAGAATGGGAAAGTAAAACTGTTTCCAAATGACAGTATCATTGCTGAGAGCATCTTAAAAACTACTCGAACAAAATCCGACTCCGATTCTGTCAACTCTGTGTTCTCAGACACACCTTTCATGCCGTCGACTTAGTTTGCTGCCTGTGTTTGTATCGTGCAGTTACATTTCTGAATACCTCCTTTGCTTGTAGCAACCATCAGGAAAAACAAATAAAAAGAGAGAAAATGTTTTAAAAAAAGCACCTATTGTCAGTCCTTGAACTGTCTCTCCTCTCCTTGCGTGTGCGGGGCCACGCAACAGTGATATCTTGGTTGGGAAAAGCAAACAGCGTGGCGTTAATGTGAACATCTTCAACGCAAGCTTAGCCTTGTTTTTTACTCTCCGGTCCATACACAGCAATTTCTCATGCATGTTTAGAGGCATTTTCAGCGCATACAGCTGACTCTTCAGAGGCAGAGGCTGACCCCTATAAAACACTCTCAGCCATGCTGATAACTCAGCTCCTCTGCAGTGAGCGCAGAAGCAAACTCAGGCGACTACTGAGAAAAATGCCCAGGCTTCGGGCAATTCCTTTCACAGCCTCATAAAATCTTTATAGTAAAATCACTAGAGGAAAAAAGTTATGAATTTTCTTGGACTGATCAAAACAAAAAGATTAGATTTCCCACCAGCATCAAACAAAGGTTTATGGCCTTCAACTGATAATATGTTTGCCAGTAACTGCTTGAAAACTTTAAATGGGGGATGTGGTACTCATTTTATTCACAACTTAGTCACAGGATTACTCATGAGAAGTAAAGTGGTTGTGTTTGTTTATAAATACTGAAACATAATGAAAACAGGTAACAGTTAACATGCTGCATTTCCCTTAGTCAAGGAATGAAAGTTGTCAGTCATGAGGACTTAAGCTAATCAGCAGTAACTCATTAAGCTGTGATAGCTGTATTGATTGTAATCAGTTGTCTTAACTTTCACTGCCCACTGTACCCTTGGCATCACATGTGGTGAGCAAGCCTGTCACCATCACCAGGGCTCCTGCTTCATCTCAGGGATGGGTGGCTTCTCTTCAGGGGTGACTTCACAAAATAGGGGAAATGCTTCAATGAATCCTTTCAGTGGCACATGGTTCCAGCAGTCGTATAAAATCAACTTCCTAAAGATTTCTCTTAAAAGATAAAAATGCAAATTAATGGGAAAATGTAGAGGATTGTACACACCGTGAATTCAGAAAGCACAATTTTTTTCTCAACTTGGCCCTTGTCTTGTATGTACGCGTCCTTCCTTGCCCAAATGTATCGCTGACAGAGTTTATGAACCTGCTAAGAGGGCCTAGACTGGTCATGCAGCATAGGTTGCATGAAGTGTTATGTTATTGTAATTGATTTATTGTGCAAACTCCTATATTTGCTATTTATTTTTCTGTTATATTTCCCCCCCTCTTTTTTTATTTTTTTTTAATCTTTCTTACAGTGGGACTAGGCTGGGCTTTGCCAGTCTTCCTCACATTGATTAGTACCAACTTACTTCAAAAGAGTTTTGCAAAGAGTTACAGCTTACCAAAGAAGAGTCATTGGGATACGTCTGTCTCATTCTATATTTGGGGAATATACTGAAAGAGTAAAGGATAAACAAAATCAGAATCAAAGGACTATGTGCTATGGAAATTGTAATTTAATTTTGAGAGGCTTACTGTAACAGCCACTTACCATTTTTTGTGATTTCTTTTGAGGGGCATGTCATCATGCTAAAACTTATATCTGGCTGAGCCAAAGCTATCAACAATTGATTTGCTATGGAGAAATCCTGATGTAGCTAATTGTTTGAAAGCAAGCTATCTGGAAAACAGATTAGATCAGGAAACAGTGTTGCTGTGGTGTGCACAAAGGATGTGGAACTAGAAAACTGCTGGAGATTCCAATTCAGATATTCAGCAAAACAGAGGATAAGGAATATTTAGGAGAGAAAGATGAACAGGGGTTTGGGTCTTTTGTTTGTACATTTATCTGTGTAAATTTAAAAATGGCTTCTGTTATCAAGCCAGTCAGTGTCCTTTCATAAAGCTCCTTCCCTCTCTCCTCTGTACACCTGCATTAAAACAAAATCTGTATGTTTTATATAAGATATGATGGAAAAACATTGATTGCCTTTGCTAAAACCAGTTATATAGTTGGGTCATCTGTTAATGAGGGAAAGGCTTGACGCTGCCTCCTTCTCAAAGATTTTTTTACTGAAAAGATTCAGCGAAGCTGTGAGACCTGGGGCTGTGCCACACGGCGTGGTGGGTGTCCTCCGTGTTGTGCAAGGAGGCGGTCAGTGACCCGGAGCCAAGGGGCTGAAACGGTGGTGGGAAACAGAGGCACATATTCCTGAGGGAGGTTGTCTGGATCGGTTATAGCTCGGGGCAGATATGCTCTGCTGTCATACGTGAGGTTAACTGACCCAGATTTAGGTATTTGCACAAGAGCACTGACGGTCGGTCCCAAATTGGGCTGAAAGAGAAAACAGGCTGTTGGTGCGGCTGCGAGGCAGATGCACGCGTGTCCGTAGCAGCTACGGCTGATCCGGTGCACCCTGCGGCTGGTCAGAGTGCACGGCACTGACGCCGCAGGTCGGACTCACCGTGCAGTTTAAATCTGCATGGCGGTCCTGCATCGAAAAGGTAGAGACCCTGCAGCCTGCCTGCTGCCGTGCTGCTGGCCTGCAGCAAGTGAGTGGGGATTTTGGGGATCACAGTAATCCTGGCAGATGACTGGAGAAGCTGAGCATTGATCCAAACAGCAGATATTTACTGTGACTGTTAACTGGCTGTATTTTACCAACTGCTTTGAAGTGCTCACAGTCGTAACGGTGATTATGAACAAGGTGGTAAAACCAACGCTTTTGAAAGAGCTGCTAGCTTGTTTGCTGCTTCTTTATGTTATCGTGGCCTTATGACTTCAGTAGGTGCAGCTTTAATAAAGATTTTTAAAATCCTTACTGAATTTTTATCATATAGCACCAAGACCACAAATCTGTAAACCCGGTCCTCTCCTTGGAAGGCGTTGGAAAGCCAATGTAGCTCAGCTGTTCCTCCCTCCCCACCGCAATACCAGCCTCCTAGGGCTGCGAGCACGGAACTGTCACTGCCACCCAGCTCCACAGCCGTGCAGCACCCTGGGTAGTTGCACGGACAGGAGTGGCTGCCCAGACTCCCACCAGCAGCTCCAGTGTGGTCCACCCTCCTAGTGAATCTTCGTTGGCAGGCCTATTCTACTGCCGTGTCATCCCCGTTAGCCTATGTCCGGGATGCGCCATTGCTGTTTCCAGCAACTACCAAAGAGCTGAACGATATTTTTAATAGAGCAAGCCCAGTTCTGCAAGGTGTTGAGTGCCCTGGCACCAGTCCAGCCATGCTCTTGAAGCGGGTTTATAGTAAGGCAGAGGTAACAACCCACTGGCAAGAAGTCTCTGTTTGGGCATGGGGTCACTTACCACCTCTGCAAGGTGCCTGGAATGACATAATTCTGACGCAGCTCAGATAACCCTGGGTGAGTTTTGCTCTCCCTTGTCTTCTCTCCAGTGCCTGAGACCGTGCCACACAAGGTCATAGGCAGGGCTCTAAGCTGTAGCTAAATACTGTGTCTTTTTGTGGGGCTTCTTTGAACTTTGGTTCTCCACCACTTTAGTGGTGGTGAGCAGTTTTTCTCTTACTCAAGGGCTTATTGCATCAGTTCCAGCTGTCTCACAGATTAAAAATAAGGGTAATGACCACAGACAGCTCTGGGAGGTCATGTCCTTGCCTCTGTGCATTTCCAGTGCAAACAGTCATGTGAGGCCAGCATGAAACCTCTCAGGCCAGTCCTAAGTCTGGCAACAGCAACGGCACAACTGCATTGTCCCCATATTACCCACCTGTAGTGGCAGGTGAGAGGGAAGGCTGCAAGTCATCTCTCCCCACCTCAATAAGTTTAAGTATCTGACGGCAACCACCTCACTAATGATGAACACATACAATAGCTGACTGCCCCTCAAATACACTGAGCAACTGCCAACCAAGCTGGAAGCTGAGGGTGGACCGAAGTGCCTTCCTTATACCAGCCCTTAACCTGCAGTTGGTTACGACAGCCTTTCAGCCCAGATATTGACACCCCGCCCCGCTCATTAGGCAAATAATGCCTAATATCTCTTAACATTGCTTCTTTGAAAAGTCAGATTTCTGAGGACTGCTAATGACAGTGACAAAGGACTAGCGGATTATATAGCTCGTTCTTCTGAACAAGCAAAACCCTAGGGTCAAGTTGTGATTAAACCATAAACTTTCATTTAGGATAGCACAAGATTATTTCTTCCTACTGGAGTAAATCAACCTCCAGAGTGCTTTTATACTTCGACTGCAGCATACTCCTAACAGCCTCTCATGTCTCTGACATGGGTGAGAATAAACAAGCCTTTATGGGCCAAAGTATGCTTTTGTGGTCATCTCTAAAGTAATGCAGAAGAGACAGTCCCGTGTGGACTGCAGCCACTGGCCATCCTGCCCAGCACATGCTGCTGTTCTCCTCATCGAGGCTGAGCCATCATCATTTGGCCATGGCAGGTGCAGGGACCTTTTCCAGCCTCTTCCTTCGTAGTTCTCTGTGTCAAGACTGGCTTTCTGAATATGGTTTCTGGATGTATTGCAAAGTTGCTGGAAGGGATCATTTTAATTGCTTAATTAAAACAGTGACTTCCAGATGGCTTCTAAATGACAAGAACTGGCATTGGTAAGTAGTAGCTTTTGAGAAGACAGGATACATGCTTCATTTTGAGCAATTTAGATTTTACTGACTCTTTTTGCTCTTTCTGGTAAACAATACTTGAATCATTGTATAAGGAGAGACAGAGAGTGCATATTTAAGAATTTTTTTCCTCCATTTATTTTATGTCTTTCCATTTGTCCAGCAGGGCTCAGATGTGGATTAGAGTAGAAACTTGAGGATGAAGGGGATAAGGGGAAGGAATATTTTTGTCCAAAGTTCACTTGATATTTTAAAAAAAGACTGATACTGAGCTCTTACCTTCAGTGGATACATGATAAAAATTAAACCACTTTGTACATTTACCTAAATACAGAATTCATGGGTGTTTTGGAGGTCCTGGGTGTTAACAAAGTTCTGAGAGTAATACAGGTATGAAAGTGATCCATACAAAGTGCAAGAGTGCTAGTATTTGTTTTTGAGTAAGAGATATCCCAAACTTGCTGTAGAGGTCATGTCATAGGTGGAAGGATGATGCCTCTCTGACTTTCTTAATAGAAAGCTCTAATTTTAATATTAAATAACTGAACAGGTGCAGTTAAGAAAATATTTTTCTTGTTGTCGTGGTTTTACCCCAGCTGGCAGCTGAGTACCAGTCAGCTGCTCGCTCAGTCCTCCCCATCAGGATGGAGGAGAGGAGAGAATCAGAAGAGTTAAAGTCAGAAAACTCATGGGTTCAGATACAGACAGTTCAATAAGTGAAGCAAAAGCCGCGTGCACAAGCAAAGCAAACCAAGGAATTCATTCCCCACTCCCCAGGGCAGGCAGGGGTTCAGCCATCCCCAGGACAGCAGGGCTCCGTCACACGTAACGGTGACTTGGGAAGGCAAACGCCATCACTCTGAACGCTGCTGCCCCCTCTTCCTCTTACCCCAAGCCCCTTATAAACCGAGCATGACGCCATATGGCATGGGATGTCCCTTTGGTCAGTTGGGGTCAGCTGCCCTGTCTGTCCCCTCCCAACTCCCCGCACATCCCCAGCCATCCCGCCGGCGGGGCGGTGCGAGAAGCAGCAAAGGCCTTGGCTCTGTGTGAGCATCGCTCAGCAACAGCAAAAACATCTCTGTGCTATCAGCGCTGCTTCCAGCACAAACCCAACACACAGCCCCATACTGGCTGCTGTGAAGAAAATTAACTCTCTCTCAGCTAAAACCAGCACAGGTGTGCATTAATGGTTTATGCTGTCATTATGTTAGGTGGATTTCTTTCCTTAAGTAAATCTATTTTCCTTTGCAGAATAACTTAATTAACTGGAATAATATCTTCTCATTTAGTTCTCCTAATGAAGTCTACATTTGGTAGGGGAGGAGAGGAGTGTGCAGAATGATACAATAAGTTTGATGACACCTAGATATCAGCAAAAAGTTAGTTTTGGATTCCAGTGTTTTTTTCTGATCAAACATAGAATCATATAATCATTTGGGTTGGAAGAGAACTTTAAGATCATCAAGTCCAACCATATCCAACTGAATCCAAAATAAGTTTATCCAGGCATAGACCTGTAGATTGTTTTAAGTTAAATTTTCTGCCTCATTTGACTAATTTAAAATGGTATGTTTTAAGCCTTTTATTTTGTTTAAAGGAGAAAGCCTATTCATGCAACTTCTTGCATTACCTTAACAAAACTGATTTAGAAATCATCACTAATGTGAAACAACTCTGTTAGCATAAAGCAAGTCTGGTATACAGAGAGGCTCTCCAGTCTGTATGAATATTTCTGATGACAATCCAGGACCAACTGTAAGTATTTCCTTGGCAAGCTAGAGCCAAATTACATCATGTAGACCTTTCCTGGACAATCAGGAAGATGTTTTCTTCAATCACATTAACTCAATCAACAAACTCAGTTGAAGTCCTCATTTAGCCCTTATCACAGATCGCCTTTCAAATTTGGTGACTTTATTGGCACTTTTGAACTATGCATGGGGCATCACAGGCTGCTACAGCATATATGGCTGGTAGGGACATCAGGAGAGAGAAAGAGCGGTGGGTAGGGAGGGAACGTGTTTGCTCAAGAGCTGCATAATACGGTACACTGCCAATTTCTCTCCTCAAGGGTTAATGGCCCTAAAACCAAAATGTTCCCCAGGACCAAACAAATCTTAGGCACCCTCTCCAGAAGGGGTGGAGGTTCTGATATCTGCTTATTCGGCAGAGCACAGAGCCTCAGCAAGTGCAAACGCTGCCCTTTGCATAAGACAAAATGTCCTTTCACAGAAATGAAAGGATTTCTAGCACTTTCCCTGGTAGCTGAGGTGCTGTCGGCAATAATATACCGCAAAATAAATTAGCTCAGATAAGCACTGCTGTTGCCTGGAGCAGCTCAATTAGCCTTTTGCACTTGGAGCAGAGGGTTTTATAGCACTAGATAGAGCCTCAGACCAGGCTACATCTGACTTTTGTTCTCTTTGCTCTTCCTGGCACCAGAATCACTGAAAATCACTGGGTTTATTATATTTTTTACCTGAGTATTTATAACAAATAAAATCTTGTCCCTTTCCCCAGGCAGTCCACTGTTACCTAAGCACTGGTGGAAGGGAAACAACGCTTTTCTCCTCAGTTTTAGCCCCAGAACCGAGTTTCTTTCTGATTTAAGCTACAGAAGGAGTACTGGTGGTATGGTGTTACTACTGCTACTGACACACCCAGCTATGTCAGTTTAGGCTGGATCCTGCTGAAGGAGATGGTTTGGAAAGAGCAGAGGTTATAATTGCTTCTCTGACCTTGTTTTTTAAAGCAGAAATGAATATATTTGAGTCTGAAATAATCTGAAACCATATTCTTTAAACTAACTTTCTTGACGGCAAGTGAATGACATTTGTAACTGCAATCCAATCAGTAATTTTGTAATTTGGGGGTGAGATAACTTTCCATTGATTTTATCTCCGCTCCTTCCCTTTTTGTCCATATGCTAAAAAACTAGTCAATCTGTTTTTCAACGCACCTGCCTTCCCTCTCCTGTTTATTTTCCTGCATGGGTAATCACTGCATACAATTTAAGCAAAATGGTCATGTTGCAGTGAATGGTCTCTATAATCCATATGTTCTGTAGAGATAAGCCGATTTATTGAGTAGGCTGTCCTGTATATCATGTCACATTTTTAAAGTATATTTAGACATGCTGCTATTATTGTTGCTGTATTTGTGGTATATAATTTTATTTTTTAAAAATTTCCTTCCCATTACAGAAAAAAAATACACCAAAATGTCAGAAATCACTGCATTTACTAAAAACAGTCATTTTTGTCCTTTCATGCTGTAATGTTTTTGTCTTTTAGCAGTCCCACCTATTCACTCATACTTAATGCAGAGTTAGTCTGGCTTTCAACAGCACCTGCTTCATATCAGTTGTGAAAACAGGCTTCTTCACTTCGCTTTGCAAGAAAACCACCTTTTTTTATGAACAACAATACTTTACCCATAACCACAAGGTCTGTTATAAAATTTGATCCTAGGTGGTGTCTGTTTAAGAAATGTTACCGGTATGTAGAAGTTATATTCTCATCATTTATTTCCCACGAGTTTTATTACAGGGTTAGCATTGTGGCTGTTGGCGTTATCGTTTTGTATTAAAGAAAACGAATTCTCATTGGTGCTCCATCTGCAAAATTGCCGTTGCAAAGCGCTCTATGCTGTATTCAGGCGGCTTGTGATGAATTCCCAACCCAATCATGTGCCTGTCGTCCTGTGTAAGTGCCTGAGAGTGATAAGAATGCACGTGGCCAGCTCTCCAGCACAGCCAGACCCTGCTCCTTTTATATTGAGCAGGGAGAAATTGTTGGAAAGCACACCAGAAGAATCAATGTGCTATGTACTTGGCATATTCGTGGTGATTTATAATTGTTTTATAACAAAGAAACGCAGTAGAAGGAAGTTTTTATATTCTCATCATTGTGATGCATAAAAAGGTTACAAAGCTACCCTGTCATTACTGTGCTGTTTTCATATTCTTCAAAAGCATAAGTGAATCTCTCCCTTTCCAGAATATACAATAGGATCAAATTAGGCCTATACAAAATACCGCACTCCCTGGGAATAACTGAGTTATGGGTATATTTCCTGTAGCCCTCCTCCAGATCTTGCTCAGTAAGGCATAACTTGCAAAATTTATGTTTACCTACTGCAAAGACTCATGGACTGCGCTAGTTTTCATTATCAGTGTGGATATGTCCCTTCCAGTATTACTGAGGGCGCGTTTCACAGCGGCGACGTGTGTGAGGGGGCCCTTTTCCTTACCAAAATGGCATTCAAGAGCCAGAGCAGGGTCTGGGGCTCAGAGGCAGTGCTGTTTTCTTGCCGCCCAGAAGCGATGAGCTTCTCTTGCAGAGAGCACAGGCCGCTCCCTGCGTTGACCACGCAACTTGTTAAAAATAGAAATGCTGTAGAGGAAAGTGTTTGCCAGGCGAAAGATACTACCCTTTTAGTTAAAGGTGAGAAAATAACATACAGGAATCAAACAGAAAAGCAGTACCTGAACCTGGTTAATAGGTGGGGGGGGGGCGGTTGGACTGGATGATCCTTGAGGTCTCTTCCAACCTTAATGATTCTATTCTATTCTATTCTATTCTATTCTATTCTATTCTATTCTATTCTACTCTACTCTATTCTATTCTATTCTATTCTATTCTATTCTATTCTATTCTCAGTAAGGGCTCAGGTTTTTAAACCTATATTAAATCTTCATACTGTCTTAATGATTTCCTCCTGTATAGAGAACTGTTGTCTCAATCATGCATGTACAGTTCATTCATCCCTGGAATGAAAAGACCTTGCCACATACAGAAAATAAGTATTTTCTGCTTATCTTTAATTGTCATCTTGTCATGAGTTCAGGTTGCTTTGCTTGCAGTAGGTAAATGATGGTAATATTAATCTATGAGGCAGCGGATAATTGGACTGGTTTGTAAGAGTGGCACAGGACTAGTGACCAGGCTATTTCCTTAAGTTTTTGTGCTTTTGAGTAGATTTTTTGCTGTCTCCAAGCCATCACTTGTAAAAATAAGTAACTTTCAGGAGAGATGCTGAAATCTTGTCATTAAAGGAGTGTTTAAGATTTTTATTTTTCCTCTATAGAAAATCAAGTAACTAACTTAATTGTGCCTTAAAGACAGAATGCAACATTTTCTTCTTTAAAGATGTATTCACTGAAGAGTGTGACATTGCAACAGGGTATGTGTGCTGCTGGCAGATTTGCCAATTAATATTGCACTCTTGTAGTGAGAGGAGAAGAACTGACACAGTAAGAAGGGGAAATGGGTGTACATCTCTGGAGACTAAATATAAAAGATGAGGATGGCTCTATAAGGTTGCCCAAACAGCCAGTGTGGGACTTCATGTTCTCATGAAGGCCAGAAGAAACTCAGCTCTTCTGGCTGCTAACAGCGCCTAAACAGATCAACTGCAGCTGCCACCAGAACAGACAGATGCCACAAATTTCAGGTATTCCAACACACTGGCGTAAAGCACAGTAGGATTAGCTTTATCTTTCTGATAAGGAATGTTTCTCTTTCCCAGAGCTTGTGAGAGTAGTTTGACGATGCTTACAGGACTTGAAAAAGAAGCTTTAAGCTACGATTTTTGATTACTGATAACCACTGCAGAAAGACTGTGTAATGGCATTTTGGTAGTGAGTACTTTAAAATCTGACTCTGAGCATCTTTGTGGCGCTTGATTCATTAATAGCTGCAAAACATTTTTATTGCTTAGAACAGGAGGCATTATAGCAGTCCATATTAAATTAGGATCCTTCCACACTTTGGAGGCTTTTTGAATGTCTTTCTGCAGCACAGTGAGTGTGCATTGTACTTCAAGGAGAAAATACTTTCACAGGTAGGTACTTATCAATATACAATGCGTTTTCACATCTATGGTGACAGTGACCATAACATTTTCACACAAGTACTCCCAGACTGTAGCCTGCTGCCATCTGCTTAGGCTGAAGAGAAATATTTTCCTCCAGAGGATGGTTTAGAGCTTCAGAAAGCCTTTCTCTCTGCACTGACCACACGGGAGACTCACTAGGGAGACTAATGTCACTGAACGTACATTAGCCAGCGGGAATGCTGCCATAATGGACCATTTGAGTCAAACTCTGAATCCTTTCAAAAGGCCGTGCTCTTGGCAGTGACAAGTACTTTTCTGTAACAGCCACACTGAAGGACTCTCCAAAACTCAACACATGAAGCCAACCCTTGAAGTCTTGCTGCGTGCTGTAGTAACCAGAAAGGAGCCTCGCTCATCAGTGAAGATTGAATGCCAGCTGACCTTTCCAGGCTGCCAGAAGTGCTGATTTTTGCCGCAAGGATTCAAAGCCTCTCATTGCCGAGAAAGAGTTGTCATCACTGACTGCTCCATGGTGTAGCACTGGCACATTACTGACATTAATCTGCTGATACAGCTCGAGTTCAGGCTTTGCTTTCTGCCAGCTCTACTTCCTTCTGTGCATAATAGCAGAATCTGGAAGTTTGGGGTTTAGGGTTTTTTTCATCTTGTTATTTAGTTTCTACATGAATTGATGAACATAAGCCTGACTTAACTACCCGGCCCCTGCGCAGCCTCTTTTTCCTTTGTCCCTTCTTTGTACCTGATGGGCATTGCTCAAGGCCAGGCCGAGGTGATGTGCACCCTGCTAGAAGTCCAAGGAGTGTCCAAGAGGTCCAAGAAGGCCTTTGTACCCCTGAGGAGTCCTGACAAATGCGAATAATTTGGAAATATCCAGGTAAGGCCTGACAACATAGAACATGTCGCTGTTGATCTATGCCAAAATCTAAAATTGTCTTTTGATATGCAAAGCAGGGTTTCTTGAATGTTTCAAAAATCCTCTGAGACTGTCAGTAATCCTTGCATGAACAATATATATAAATATACTGTGTCTGTGAGCAATTTTAATTTTGGCAGCTGAAACACAAAGCCACTGCAGTTTTCTATCATTGTTTCCAATTTAAGAATATCAGTAACAAAACCCTCCAATTTCGGCACCCACAAACTAGCAATCACATCGTCAGTGAGGCTGTTAAATCTAGAAGAGAATTGAGCTAAATTTTAGAAGAAGGGACAATGAGAGAAACCTAGAGATCAGTAAAAAGAAGTGTGACTTGAGTCTCTGACGTAGGTAATCTAAGGGATAGAGCTCATAAGAAAAGGTAGGAATTGGTAATAGAAGCTACATCAAATGCACAATGATAAACTTAAGGTAACTTAAAAAATCGGGAGCAAAGTGCATTACAACTGCACCAAGACCTTCCTAAGGACCTAAAATCAAAAGGAGTCATACAAAAAGTAGAAATAAGGAACATGATTAGATACGAGTTTAAAAGGAATTGAGAAAGTTCAGGTGGTTAAGGTGTTAACATTATTTTGGAACAAAAAGGCAGTAAAAGTATGCAAGGTACAATAAGTACGTGTGAAGCAGAAGAAGGGCAAAGTAAAGGTTCATTGCTTAACAGGCAATGCACAGAGTACTGAAGTGTTCACTGTCTTCACATAAAAAGATTAATTTCTGATCAGATATTTAACCACATTAAACTTAATGTGAAAATAGGAGCATAGCCAGAATAGGGAGAAATTAAGTTTAAAAATGTCTGGATAACCTAGGTGTAATTGAAGCCATCAGGGCCTGATGACATTCAGCTTTGCTTGTTTAAAGGAATAGGAAGAAATCTCTGAAATATTCACTGTTATCTTTGAAAACTCACAGAAAATCCAGATAATGTAAGAAAAGCAAATACCTTATAAGAAATAAACAGGGGGTTATAGATTGTTCAGTGAAACACCCATTTCTGGAATGATTCTGGAACAAGTGGTTAGGTAACCGATTTATAAGTGCCTGGAGCATAGTAAGATGGTAAAAACAGCTGATAGATTTGACAAAAACAAATTGTATTGACCCTGTTCACTGCTGACAAGTTAACTGGCCTTGGATGGATGATAGGAACAGCTTTTTGGACACCTGGACAGTGAAACAATGGGAGAGATTATTGACTGGTGTTGTTACATCTTTTTTATCAACAAGTTAGGCACCTACCTTCTGCCTGGGAATGGTGTAGGCATTTTTGATCTTTCTTCTGTGTAGGGTATTGGACTAGAGGAGATGCAAGATCTTTTCCAGCCCTATAGGATTATGTAAGCAAGGTTTGTATAGGTCCCCCTTGCCCCATGACTTGCGTTGCATGTTTCCTGCCCGGGATGCAGGTTACTGAAGACTGTCTGAGATTACAAACAAACTATTATTCAAAGTGACCTGACACTGAAATGATTCATGTGTGCTTCATTTTGCTTTGGAAATTTTAACAGAAAGCAAGCAGTCTTTTTCCCCAGAAGTTTGTTTTGGTTTTGCTCCTTAGTTTCATGTAAAAGGTATTTCTGAAATCTGCCCAATCCCAACAGCACCTCTGAAACAGATGTAATACACAAGATGACAAATTAATTAGTTGGGGAAAAAATTATGTTCACTCCATTGTAGTAGTGAATCAATGCTCATAAATATCTGAAGGGTGGATGTCTAGAGGAAGGGGCCAGACTCTTCTTAGTGGTGTCCAGTGACAGGACAAGGGGCAAGGGGCACAAACTGGCACACAGGAAGTTCCATCTGAATATGAGGAAAAACTTCTGCACTTTGAGGTGACCGAGCACTGGCACAGGCTGCCCAAAGAGATTGTGGAGTCTCTTTCTCTGGAGATATTCAGAACCCCCCTGGATGCGATCCTGTGCAACCTGCTCTAGGTGATCCTGCTCTAGCAGGGGGGTGGACTAGGTGATCTCCAGAGATCCATTCCAACTGCTACCAATCTGTGAATCTGTGAATGTAATTTTTTCTTGAAGCTGTCCCAGTCTGAACACCAGTACATTGGGAAAAACTTGGGCAATGTTCTTACTTGTAAAGAAGCTCCACAATGTCATTTGGGTTCACTTTTCAAATATTTCCAAGTCACTGGACCAAGATATTGCCTTAGCTGTGGATAATGATCACTAGATATAAATATTCCTCTGTTTCATAGTTGCTGTCAGAGCAGGCAGGTTTAACTTGGCCTTGGGGTACAGAGATGGGAAAACTTCTAAACACTCTTGGGACTTGTAGTAAGGTTGAAGTTTGCTTTGCAGTAAATGCAGCCCAGGATGAAAGAGTGTGAGGCACAGTGAATGTGACTGCTGGCATGATTTGCTATTACTCAGCAGGAGGAAATTCTTCTGAAAATGAGAGAGATCCGTTTCCCCACTCAAAACATGGGCCTGTCACTGCAAAGTGCCCCAAAATGCAACCAAATTATTCCACTCCACCTAAATTTAAGTGTTTGTACCAAGTTTTCAAAGACAATGTTTTTGAAAGGCAGGGTTGCTTTCACTGTGTATAATACATCTCACTTGACTGTCTGCTGTTTAGCAGTGTAACTGGTAGGTATTTATTCGGGTACTGAAATACTTTATCCCCAAATGGCAGGCAATCCTTTCACATTTCCAATAGCACTTCCACTAAAAGGAGACATTAATCTGCTGGGTGAGCAAGGCAGAGCCACCTCACTACAGTTATCTCCTTAACAGTTTTTCTGCCTGACCTTTTCTGGGATTCAACCTTTTTAGGAAAAATGGAAGATACTAAAATATTGTTAATATGTGGCATATAAAAGCATTCAGATCTATTGAAAGTATGTGTGGTGGGTTGACCCTGGCTGGAGGCCAGGTGCCCCCCAAAGCCGCTCTGTCACTGCCCTCCTCAGCTGGGCAGGGAGAGAAAATACAAGGAAAGGCTCGTGGGATGAGATAAGGACAGGGAGAGAGCACTCAACAGTTACTGTCATGGGCAAAACAGACTCAGCTTTGAAAAAATTAAACTAATTTATTACCGAGCAAAACAGAGTCAAGTAATGAGAAATAAAACAAATCATAAAACACCTCCCCCCCACCCCTCCCTTCTTCCTGGGCTCAGCTTCACTCCCAGTTTCTCTCCTTCCTCGCCCCAGAGGCACAGGGGAACAGGGAATGGGGTTGTGGTCAGTTCATCACACGTTGTCTCTGCCGCTCCTTCCTCCTCAGGGGGAGGACTCCTCATACTCTGCCCCTGTTCCAGCATGAGGTCCCTTCCATGGGAGACAGTCCTCCACCAACTTCTCCAATGTCAGCACTTCTCATGGACTACAGTCCTTCGTGAACTGCTCCACTGTAGGTCTCTCCCATGGGATGCAGTCCTTCAGGAACAGACTGTTCCAGCGTGGGTCCCCAACGGGGTCACAAGTCCTGCCAGCAAACTTGCTCCAGCATGGGGTCCTCTCTCCACGGATCTACAGGTCCTGCCAGAACCCTGTTTCAGTGCAAGATTCCCAC
>VWZZ01004366.1:286042-319220 GCA_013399095.1 Psophia crepitans
ATTCCCACAGGTTCACAGCCTCTTTCAGATGCATACCCCTGCTCTGGTGTGGGGTCCTCCACAGGCTGCAGGTGGAATCTCTGCTCCACATCATCCTTCCTCCATGGGCTGGAGGGGGACAGCCTGCCTCACCATGGTCTTCTCCAGAGGCTGCAGGGGAACCTTTGCTTCGGTGCCTGGAGCACGTCCTGCCCCTCCTTCTTCACTGACTTTGGTGTCTGCAAAGTTTGTCACACCTTATTCTGGATGCAAAAGCTGCCACTCCATTTTTTTTCCTTCTTAAATATATTATCCCAGAGCCACTACTGCTGTGGCTGATGGGTTTGGCTTTGGCCAGCAGTGGGTCCGTCTTGGAGCTGGCTGACGTTGGTTCTGTTGGACATGAGGGAAGCTTCTAGCAGCTTCTCACAGAAGCCACCCCTGCAGCCCTGCCTTGCCCCCTCAGCTACTAAAACCTTGCCATGCAAATCCAAAAAAGTACGTTTGGCTGGTTGTCACTTAAAAATAGAATCAGAGTCTGAACAATCTTGTGTTGTTAAACACATCTTAAAACTCAATCTGTCTGCATTTCTTTTTAATTAAAATAATGAGACCTTATTAAAAGCTAATTGCTATATTTCATTTTAAAGTGGAAGCTCTGAAAGAATACAAGATATATATTAATCTCATACAGATTTACAGCTTGACTGCTCTCTTTCAGACCGTTGCATCGGAAGAAACTGTTAAGCATAATAAAATGACAATAAACTAGATTGAGAGCAGAATTAAGGCCTGCAGCGCAATCAGTAACCTTTTGAGATCCTGACAGCAAAGTAACAATGAGATGGAGCTTTGCAAAGCTAGTAATATACTTCTTAATTTTTACCCCAAGTATGAACTCTGGCTGAGAAATTTTTGCTTTCCCACATTATTTATATTCTGTATAGATGTTCAGGACACATTCAGTCATCAGAAGCATGGGACTGGGTTCCTAAATAATTTATTTTATGTACTTTATGGATTTTAAAAAAAAAAAGACACGGACTTATCAGCATTCAGCTGGACAATGTCTTTTTATGTAACATGATGTTTTCCATCCTTTGCGGACCCTTTGCATTTGTGAAGCTCTGAGATACCTTTGCAGAAAGCTGCACAGCAGAAGGGTAGATGATAAAGTCAATTCTGTCGAGGACAAAACAACGCCAATCAAATGGGCTATATTTTGGTCTAGACTTCTCTTTTGTCCCATACTAGAATTGCAACTGTATTTTAAGCAAGGAACAAGCCTTTATCCTGAGACTATCCTGTATTTTGAGATTGTCTGCTAGTCATCAGGCGAAGTTACTGGGTTCATCTGTGCCTTGATTTCCCACAGATACAACGTGGAGGATGTAAATGAGATGACTCACAGTGGCACCATGGGTATAAAAAATTACTCAGGACTGTCAGAAGGCTGGAAACTGGCTGGTCTGGGACCACAAGCTTTGTAAGTGTATACATGTGCGTAGCTTGATTCATCATGACTCATCCAGTGCCAAAGCGGGAGCCAGCCTCAGTGTTTTCTGCCAGTCCCTGGAAGCAGGTACCCTCCGGTGCATGTCTTCTAACCCACGTGAAAAAAACAAAGGTCCAGAAGAGCTGCTTCCTCATGTCAGGTAGGTGGCTGGAAATTTTTGCTATGGACAATTTTTGGATTTGCTGTACATTGTGTGAAGAAATAAAATTATTTTTAAAATACTGAATTTTAATAATTTCTCTTGAAATTATGACACTGTTGCAGTAAAGGGCAACAGTTTCCTCAGGTTAAATATGATGCCAGACTCAGATCCCATTTGCATCAGTAAAGTCAAATAAATTCATTTCAGGGCACGCAGGTGTAACGGATCAGACTCCAGCCTTTCATAAGTAATCCATGTTCCTGTGGCTGAAAGTCACCTACGTTTATGCACATTGGATGCATCTTTCAGGAAAAGAACTCATTCTGTGAGATGTTTCGGTTCACTGAGCAGCATTTTACAAAATATTACAACTGCCTCTTGCATTTTGCAGATGCAATTTCCATTCTATTATCTTTTCTCCTACATATTATTCTGAAAGAGTTACACAAGGAGAAAAATCTCATCAGTAGCCTGCCACAATGAAAAACTATTTGTGATCAATGTAATGTGTGCATTGATTAAGTTCCCTGTGGAGTCCTCAACTCCATGTCATCTTTCTGAACACTAGATTTTGCCTTTACATCTCTAATGTAGCCAAGATGTGTAAAAATTAATGTAAGCTGACAACTTCTTATTAGTTACACATCTGAAGGATCTCAAGTGGATAAGCTGTTCTTCCCTAAGTCAGTTGTGACTTAGGCTTTCTAATTGACTTGAATCTGCCTGATTTAGGTACTAGCACATCAATAACCAAGGGCAAATGGTGGCTAGAGCTAGGGCTTTTGAGTCAGATCATGGCAAAACAATTTTCCGTAAAGCTACCTGCTATCATTGTATTTCCTCAAGCCTGAATCCTTGTATAATAAGAAAACGTGTTTCAGAGCCAGTCCCGATTCTCTGCTCTGTCAAATGACCGTCAGAGCTCTTGCTGTGAGCTGGAAGACGGGATCGAAGGCTTCTTGCGTGAGAAATGCCACAGCCTGCGGGTCTTCAGTGCCCAGAAAGAGACCGGGCACATCACTCCCCCAACAGCCATCAGAGCAGACACAGAGGAGGGACCGGGAGGAAGGGGAGAGAAACAGGTTGGGAGAAAGAGGTAGGGATGGGAAAAAGAATAGCAAAAAAGGGTAGCAAAGGAAGAAATCAAGAATAAAGCTACCACGAGTCAAGGAGAGGAAATGTATAAACACAAGTCCACGAGGTCGGAAAAGGTTCTCAGCGAAGGCACTGCTTAGGTCTGAGCTAGGCTGTCTCTGGGCCACAGGCAGCTCAGGGAAAACTGTTCGAGGTGCCTGAAAGCCTGCTGGAACTTGAGTGCTGTCCTGCTGCACTGGCTCATTCATCATGCCAGTGTCCAAAAGGAGCCATTCTTGAGTAGCCAGAGCGCACTCTGCATGTATTTAAGTAGTTATTATCCTTCATTTTTATTTAAGATCACTTGACTGTGATAATTTCAAAATTCTTTTGAAAATGTATAATACTACTCAATAGGAAATACAGATCTCATGCTACATTATTATACACCAACTTTGAGCATACAGCTAATTGAAAGGAAAAGAAATAAACCCAAAAACCTGTCTGCAAAAAACTTTTTGATGCTATCACAGCAGTTTTAATGTGGGATTTGGTTGTTTGTGTTTTTTTTCCTGTTACAACTTTTTCACTTTTTGATACATTCTTGTGAAAGATCTGTTCTTTGGAGTATTTCCAAGAGAAAATTATTCTCTTGAAATTTTTTCAGCCACCTTTATTAAAGTTAGCTTCCTGTAACTACACTCGAAACTGAAGAGCTGAAAGAAAATACATGCTCAAAGGAATATATCTGAAGCTGTGAAGGATGTAGATTAGAAATTAAATACTTAATAATGATTTCATCTCTAACTGATCTGTCTCCACCACGAGGGGAAAGGCTTAGTAAAAGACCCATGTACTGGAAGAAAAGGAGGGAAGGTGAATAAATAAATAAAAAGAAAAAAATTAGGACAATTATTTTGTATAAAGCAGCTATTTGAACTACCATCTTGAATTACATGAACAATTTTGGTTTTTATAGTCAGAAGGCCTTAGTGAATACAATAGAAACAGGACATAAAAAGAAACGATCTCCAAGAGCACTATTACAGAACAGAATTGGGAGCAGGTACCCAGAGTCTGCATATACAATTTCTTGTGTTTCGTGTTTTATTTTCAAGGACTGTTGTTAGATATATATTTCCACATGAATGCTTGTACCTGTGACGTCTGAGTATTTGAGGCCTCTTTAAAAATATATGGGTTTGAAACACTGAAGTCTCTTCCTCTCAACATGGGATATTTATTCTTATACCTTGTTCCAGACAACAAAAATACTTGGCAAGACCTCATATTTCGAGCACAAGCAACGGTAATGGACAATTGGCTTGTGGCCTGGAGCTGAAGAAGAGCAACATGGCATCTGTCTGCCGCCAGGTATACAGGCATTCCCCAGCAAATCCCATGCACCCTTAGTAAGATCATCTGGGATGAAGCACGCCAAATTAGTCTCTGTATCCTTTCTTTAAAAACATTACACATTTTTTCTAAGATTATGAGGACATCCCTGAAATAGAGAAACTTTTCAGTGTTTCCTTTCTCTCCCTGCCAATAAACTTGCTGTAAACCATACAGTCAGTTCATGAAGACGCAGACTGAGATTTCAGGACAGGCCTGAGTTGCAAGTGTGTAAACCTGGAGTAACAGCTGCCCAGTCAGTGGTGTTACTTTAGATTCAGTATGGTTCAGCTGAGATCAGATTCCAGCCAAATCCGTGTCTAGGTGCACAGAAAATGCAGGTCTCCTTCCGAAGAGCTGCCATTGCACATATGAGGAATGTGTGAACATGAGGCTAATTCTGCAGGATTCCTCTGCGGCACAGATTGTCGGGCATTCAAACCGTTCATTTATTTTCTGTGGCTGCACTGTGACTCTTAAGGCAAAAATCAATCATTTTCTTTGAAAATCTGGAGGGAAAAACACACGTGTGAGAGATGAGATTATACGGTTTACAAAATACTGTCTTGTCTGTGAGCTACGTCCCTGTGGTTTCAGCTAAGGTCAAATTTTACAGATGAAGTATTATCCTTCTGAAAAGTGTCTGCCTTATGTGTCTTGAGATATGGAATTTAAAAAGAAATCGGCTTAGCTTAGTCCTTCAAAAGATTTATCGTTTCAAAGAATGTAGGCCATGTGCACAGGATGGAGAACCATGCTCTGGTATGCGGTTATTTGGAAAGGATTTGAGGGTCATGGGAGAAAATTACTCATGCAGAGGTCCCAAAGCAATGTGCTAACGTGATCCGTACAATTTCAAATGGGAATCCCAAGTAGGAACAGGAGAGTACGTTTCTTTGAGGGAAAAGTGTCCACTTCAGGTGTCTACTCCTTGAGAAGAGTTTTAAGAAACTCAGGGGAGTTCAATGCAGAATAACAGAAGAAATTAGGGAAGAGGGGGAAGGAAGGGGAAAAAAAAAATTTAAAGGTAATTCCAGCAGCTTACCATGTTTAATTTAATGAAGCAAAGGCCAGGAATGCCATGAGCACAACTCAGAGAAGAATTTATTCCACCCGATCTTGGCAGATCTAGTGTCATCTAATGTAATCCACCTCTTCCAGTGCCCCTCTGTAACTGATGGAAAGAGAAAGTATCATCACCCCAGGATGCTTTTCCTCTAGCATAAAATAAATGTCCCAAACATCTTGGGTAAATCATTATCTGTTTCCATGGGCTACAGTTGGAAAATAAATGATTCATTCGGAGTCAGCACCTGATTCTGAGACAAGTGAATTAAGAAGAGATTAATCCCCACATGCACTGCATGGGAACAAAGCAATGTAATAGCTCACTGAAGCAGGCCAGAGTTTAAGAAGATCTATCAGCTAAAAGTTGAAGCTAGACTAATTCAGGCTATAAATAAAGCAAAGAGCTTTAAAAGCAGCATAAACTTAATTAACAGCTGGATCGATTTACTACAAAATGCAGTAGATCCTTCATGACTGATCATTTTAAAACCAAGATTTGTTGGGTTTTTTCCATAAAATGCTTTAGCTCAAAAAATTAATTTCAGAGAAGTTCTACATCTCACATTAGTTTAGAAGTAGGATTCAACTGTCCTAAGTTAGGCATCTAAAATATATATCATTTACAACTAAACTCTGCAGTTCAATCTGAGATGCTTTCCTTACAAAAAAGAGGCACCTCCAGAGGATGATAAATTTAATCCTAAACACAGGACAGAGAATTTTTTTACCAGAGGTACCTGTTTCTTTCCATTGTTTCTAAAGGGCGCACTGAGCAATTCACATTGACGTAGGACATTTAACCTCTATCCAAGTGAGGTCATTCTCATGCTAGATGGTTTCTCCTGGACTGACAACTCATGAAGCTCTGACCAAAGCGATGGGCAGTGCTCTCACATCCAGTCAAAGTTTGTACATATTTCTTCTCACTAATGCAGATGTTGACATAAACCACCGAATTCCCTCAATTTTCCCTGAGCACTGTCTTCCGGTGCTTTTATATTTGTATGCGGACTATTAAAATACAATTCTGTTCAGTTACAAGACCATGTAGGAATAGCAATGTTTTATTCATTGATTTGATTCCAATGCCCATTGTAAGCAGCATTAACTTATTTCCACTTACTTTTACGGCAAATAGAAAAACTGAGCTCTTCCCAGTTTTCTACTCTAGAAAGTCCTGCAAAGTAGGATAAGCAGAACATTTTTATTAATGCTTTCTCAGCAGAGGGTGTTCATCTGAGGAATCATTAAGCCTCTGTCATAATAGCATGGGGATAAAATAATGGTTATATATTCCCAACCCACCATTAGAAAAGCATTTGTTCCGCTTCTACCCTGAATAATTGGAGAAGACAGACACTTAGAGTCAATGCTGCCCCTATACTAGGCCTTGTCCTCTATTGTTCAGCACTTTGTTCAGAGGGAATCTGAAATGCCATTGCTCAGTTATATCTCAGGTTAACGCATTCAGACAAAATTTCCCTCCCCACTCCCCATATGTTTAAAGGTATGTTTCACAGACATGTTTTCAGAGGCATGAAACAATCCTAAATTGCTGTCTTACACAAAAAAGGCACTGACAGTAGGTGTTTCTTCCAACTCTTGACAATAAAAATATGACTTTTTCTGAAGTCTCCAAACAGCCCTTCATCTTCATTAAATGCAAAAGTGGTGTCAGCGTTCTCCTTCTCACAGGCTTTTGGCTCATGCAATGAATCAGTCCCAAAGGTGAATGCAAAAGCTGCAAATTCCCCACCACCATCAGCACCACTCTGTCTTTCCTACAGAGATCCTCAGAGAGAAGGATTGTGTTTTGCAGAAAGAAGCAGCACAGTCTGTGCAGCAGAACCACATTTATCCCTCTGCCAAAGTGCTTTATGCATCTGCAGTGCTGGGGTAGATGTACCTCTGCATGCCAATTTTTCAAAAGAAGAGCCTCAGCTTTCCAGATTAGTGATAGAAGATATTTCAGCAATCAGCCAGGCAAGCAAATCAGATACACTTCTATCTG
The DNA here is from genome assembly GCA_013399095.1 of Psophia crepitans. Taxonomy (NCBI): domain Eukaryota; kingdom Metazoa; phylum Chordata; class Aves; order Gruiformes; family Psophiidae; genus Psophia; species Psophia crepitans. Next base: position 293,228 of record VWZZ01004366.1, read on the forward strand.
TACTGGTGTCCTGGTTTCAGCTAAAAGAGAGTTAATTTTCTTCAAGAAAGTCAGTATGGGGCTGTGTGTTGGGTTTGTGCTGGAAGCAGCGCTGATAGTGCAGAGATGGTTTTGCTGTTGTTGGGCGATGTTTACACAGAGCCAAGGACTTTTCGGCTTCTCTCACCGCCCCGCCGGCGGGATGGCTGGGGGTGTGCGGGGAGTTGGGAGGGGACAGACAGGACAGCTGACCCCAACTGACCAAAGGGACATTCCATACCATATGGCGTCATGCTCGGTTTATAAGGGGCTTGGGAGGAAGAAGAAGGGGGGGCAGCGGCGTTCGGAGTGATGGCGTTTGTCTTCCCAAGTCACCATTACGCGTGACGGAGCCCTGCTGTCCTGGGGATGGCTGAACCCCTGCCTGCCGTGGGGAGTGGGGAATGAATTCCTTGTTTTGCTTTGCTTGTGCACGCGGCTTTTGCTTCACTCATTAAACTCTTGTATCTGAACCCACGAGTTTTCTCACTTTCGCTCTTCGGATTCTCTCCCCCTTTTCCAATGAGGGGCACTGAGCGAGCGTTTATGTGGTGCCCAGCCAATGGCTGGAGTAAAACCATGACAACTGGGCCTGGACATAAACCTTAAAAATCCCACTTCACTAAAACTCCTGTGACAAATTATAACATCTATCCACCATGAGACCAAAACCCCTAAATATGGGGAGAATTGTGTAAGAGCCACTTTGTTATGAGCTCAGTCAAAATGCTATTGACACACACGACTCTTTACAGAGAAACTTTCACTGTAAGTACATAGTCAAATGTACTCTGAGCAAATCATCGGAGAAGGCAGTCCATGAGCAGATTAACCCAAGAGCTGAGGGCACTGTGTCTTTAGGCCGTGGGGTGCTTGTGCTCTGTGGGACAACTGACCACATCAAGGTCATGGAAAGTGACTCTGCTGGCCTCAGTCCCCAACGAGGGCAGGTAGAGGGTTTCCAATTACAGAAGGCAGGCAATGGAGAGGCAGGGAAGCATAGCCACAGTGAGACTGAGCAGATAACCATAGCTCTCTCTTTGGCTGATGTCTGCATCTGAGCAGTTATCTAGATCTCCTTTATAGCTAGTGAACAGAAGCACTTGTCTGATACAGGTCATATGTTCTGTGCCCTACATGGCTCTACTGACTACAAAGTGCATCCGTATGACCAGTTCAGATGTAGACATCTGCACTACAAGGACCTAACCTTCAGTGAATCCTATCCCAGAGAAAATGTCTGACAGTGCAAAGACACCAGGGAACAGAACTACCTATAGGAGAAGCATTAGCCCCCGCTTCTATTCTGTGTGCAGGATGATGACTAAAACAGATTGTGTGGCCTCCTCACAGATGGAAGAGAAGGTTTAATCCTGCTGCAACAGACACAGCTCCTTGATTTGATGCTTGTTCACAGTATCTGACTTTGGCACTGAACTTTTATGGACTACATTCACTCATAAATGCATACTACTAGAGGGAAGTGTTCACACTAAAACTTTGTATGTTCATCCCAAAGTACTGCTTCACCAATCACAAAATATTACAGAAACACACAAGGTCATTAGATTGCAGAAAAGCCTCAGTATCTCAGAGCTGCTGAAGGGCATGGTGGAGGATTTTTGAAACTGTAGAGCCCTGGATGCCTTCGTTGTTGACTAAACTTGATATTTCTTCTACTTCCCTTGGCATTCTTTTTCCTCAAAGCAGGCAGCTGACAAAAATGTCGGTTGCTTTCATTTGCCAGAGTCTAGGGAAATACATGCTGTGTGGAAATACTTTGCTGCTCTCTAAACTACAACAACAACAATTATAATTTATTTTTTTTTTTATTTGTGAAAAAATTTAAGAGGAAAACCTATTTTAATCCATATCCATCAAGAGCAAGATCTGAAGAGGCCAAACTTCCTAGGAACAAGAAACCCCAAGTTTGGGTTGCCTCCAAGCCAAATATATCTGAAACAATCCTCCAGAAGAAGAGAATCAAATGAAAAGGAATACAGGCTTATTGCCACAAAAAGTAATTTCCATGAGCAATAAGTAACTTGCTCTTCAACAAGTATGATAAAATTTATGATGTCTTTCTTTCAAGGAAACTAACAGCCAGAAAAATAGTTCATGCTTTTAAGTGAAATTCACGTTAGGCAATTCTTTTCATCTTAGTGGACCAACAATCTTGATTCTAACTTGACTTCTATTCTTTATCCTAGCTTCAAATAATAAAAGACTCATCAGTTTTCCACTGTAAACCATTGATATAAGCTACATTAGCATAACATGTACCATAGCTCTGGCTAGTCTTTGTGTAAGATGTGATACACGCATTCCCTGCCAGCACTGGAATTGGCAGGGAAGCAGAACAGGCAAAGGATGAAGTAGGCAAGTACTGGAAGTCTGCCACTCTGTCAGTATTCCTGAGTCCCATATACTTGCACAGGTGACCCTCTTGGGCTGCAAACCATTTTTAGAAGCCAGCTTCTGGGTATTTCATTAATTTAAAAAAGAAAATGTTCCTTGAAAACAAAGATGTTGACCGGGAATTTGTATAGGCAAAGATAAACAGCAACAGAAAGGTGGGAAATGCAGCAGTTTTCTCCATTAGTTGCAAGACCACCACCCTCAAGGGACCATAGCAAAGGAGTACGGAGGGCCCAGCACACCCACTGAACAAAGACAGTGTACCTTCCGCTGTGAGATAGTGCACATCCCTCTGATTTCAGGAGAAACCCTCCCAACTGCTGGAAGGAAGTAGTCAGCCCTTCTTTCCTCTTCTGCTGCTCTGGAAAAAACAGCAATTGCATCTCCAGCACCCCGAAGAACTGGCAGAGGAGCAGCTTGGAGCACAGCCCATGGCATGCTAAGCTGCCCAGAAGCCTCCTCACATACTTTCCAGGAGACTGTCTTAAAAATGGTTGGGGTTGCCATTTAGATGGACCACAAATCTGGATTTAAAAGTGGTCACAGATTAGCACTGGGAGGAAACACTGACTTCTGTTTTGCGTTTATTCTGGGGATACGACTGTTTTCTTCTCTAGTTATATCTGCATCTCACACTTCTCGTGGCCTCTATAGAAATGTTTTCCATCTATGCAATACCATTGGTAGGGAGGGTTACCCCCTGCATTATACTTGCTTTATCAGTTAGTTGTAGCACAGATGGAAAGTCAGCAATGTCACAGAATTTGCATATGGCTTGCTCTTCAAGCTTAGCCTCTAATAGACTAACAAAATGACTGACACGCAGGAACTGATTAGAGGGAACATGAAAGTATAGCCACGAAATGCACTGGCACGCACTGCAATTTGATAGAGGCCAAAAGTCATGGTGCAGTGCAGTTCTGAGTTTGTGTGATTCACATCTAATTCAATGACATCTCTTACCCATAGGCAAATTAGAATTGTGCCATAAGAATTTTCTGTTGTTTCTTTCTTTTCTCCTCAATAATCTCCAAGGTCTGTTTAATACCCCAGCTACATTTGCATTTGATGTTTTTAAATAGCTTTTAAATAGCCTCCCCATTCTCAAAGCAAAGATTTACAACCTTCCTATGCCATCAGCTGAAGTCACAGAAATGTCACCTTTCTCATAGTCTCAGCATCTCCTGCTTGTCCAGCTACAAAGACAGGAAGAAATACTGTGGGCTCATTAATTCTCTTTCCAACTCTCAGCTGAAAAAAACAGTCACTAAGCAAAAGTATCCAGCAACATACCTTTTGATGCACAGAGCGTATTGCTGATCTAGTGCTGGCGGAATGTTGTTTCCTAGGAGCTGAGCAACCCCGTTGTTACACCAGAATTTTCTAAGCATCATTTTTAATAGCTCTTGAATAACTCTTATTAGAAATATTCATTCAATCAAGCTACTAGATTCTGAAACCAGAAAATTAGTATTTTATCTACATAGTACAAGATTTTATGTTGAGAGAAGTTTTTTAAACAAGCATTTCTAATTTCACCATAGCTAGAAACGCCTGTCGTTGTGTCATGGCCAGTAACATGCTTTTACTACAGCGCTTCATTTGCAGCAACCTGATAATCAGAATTGAAATAAAAAGCAGGACAACGGCAAATATTTGAAAGTCTTCTTGAGTTCCACATCAGAATTTTCATGTTTCCTCTAGTCACTGCTATTTGACCGTTACTCATTTCTCAAGAAAAACTCATGTCTTTTTGGCCCGTATTGATCCCCCTTTTTCACACTAAATGTGTTTCAGGTATCACTCTGTCCATTTATACACAATGGATAGATGGAAATAATCCAGTTTCCATGCATCCCAACCCTGTGTCTGCTGTATCCTACTGACCAGACAAGAAGGGCAAAGAACAATATCTGTGTAGAGGGACAGAAGAGGAGTTTGAGCTTTGTGAATGTGAACCCCAGTGTAAATATTGATGCAGGATGAGAGACTGTCAATAGGTAAGTTAATGACACACCTGTCCTGATTCGTCAGGATTGATTCCTTCATTATTTAATATTATTGTTATCTCAATGGTTCAAATGTCATTACTGATAGCAATGGCTGTTACTAACTTGCCGTTGTCTTACCACATGACCTGCTTTGCTACAGTCCTGAGACAAAGATTTGCCACATCTCATTTAAGTGTTCATCATCCAGGCTAAGTTGTTCAGGTAGGCTTTCCCATAACTGGTGAAGTGTATCTAAATCACTTATCTAAGTATCTTCAAAAAACTTGCTTTGTGAAGGTGTCTGTTTCTCTTCCCTTATATGAAAAAAGCTAAATTATTATCTTTGTTAGTCTAGTTCCCCTGTGTGTTCCTAATTTAGTTTTGACAGCTAAAGTTGGGCAAGACAGATTCCATACTAAAACATTAAATTGCCTTTTAGTCTTATATTGAATGACCTGTTATAATTAGCACATGTAATATAAGTTCTTCCCAATTTTCTTCTAAAACTGATTATTACAAGCCTTGAGTTGCTTGGGTAGTTCATACCTCAGCCTTGGTCTGCCAGAGCTGTGCCACTTTAGTGAAGCAATGCAAACGAAGAATCATGTGTTGGGTTCAAAGGCATATTCTGTGACTCTAAGACAGAGACAGCAAAAATGCACATTAACCAACTTTTCACAGGAAGGCCAAGTGAAAATACAGAGCAAGCAACTGTTCAGAAAAATGGCTCCATCAGCCTACTTAGCCATATTCCACCTCACTCAGTTTCTCTCACCAGCAACATGAATTCAGACTACGGTTATGTAAGAAAAGGTTTCATAGTATATTTATTTCCAGAGTCCTTTTATTCCAAGGGTTTCTTTCCTTTCGGCTAGTGCTCCCGGTTTCACCACTGAGTAGGACACGGGGTATTTGTAGCTATGTCGGTAGCAAGGATCCCTGCTAGATCCCTCTTGTATGAACACTTCAACATAAAAGGGATGAAGAACACACCAAGCCCTTGCCCGGGCAAAGCTCAGTTCACTTTTCCAGCCCCAGACTTGACTCCAGGTAGCTAAGGGGAGACTTGAGCCATCAAGCAATGTGCACAAGCCACCTGTGAACACAGCACATCTAGCAAAAAAAGTTGCCATACACTAGGTTCTTAAAAGCCACAACTATAATGTGGCACAGGAGGAAAGCAAGAGAGATTGAGGTCATCACTCCTCCCTGTAAGAGCAGAAAATGTGCTACGTCTTGTGCCCAGAGGGCTTCCAAGTCAGGAAAGTCTGGGTCATGTTGGGGACAGCTGGGATGGAATTGGAGGTACAACTCAATAATGCAAGGAAAGAGCTTACTGGGAAGGGCTTCCCTGAGATACTACATCATTGTTGTTACACACGGCTAATACTTCCCCCAGGTAATTAATAAGTCTTAATTAGTAATACATATAACATGATATTTCCATTATAACAATCAACTGTGTTAATAATTAAACTTTATTGGCAACCCTATTTAATGCAAATAGTACAGGAAAGATTACTTAGTTGAGATTTTTGCATGCCTGGATAGTTCTACCCAGGACAACTTTACAACGCTGTTGGTTAAAACTGGGCACAAATTGAACTATTTTTTAAAAATAATCATTGGGTTACTTGAAGGAACATAGCTGTAAAAACAGAATAAGACAACCCTGGGTCTAGAACACGTGGGGTGACTTGGCCCTGTGGTTTTTGTGCAAGACCGTACCCTGCATTGTAAGTACCCAACTCCGGTGGCAAACAGCAGAGTTAAACGAGTTCTTTGCAAACGCTGCAGCAGCTGGACCGCAGAAAGGTCAAGCATGTGTGCAGTGGGTCTTACTGAAAGGTCACAAGAGATGCAAACACGAATCACCTTTAGCGTGGTCCACACCATTTCTCCCTTTCGAAAATGAATGCGAAGCCCTTCTGGCCAAACCTCTCCCACTCCACCCTGAGCACAGAGACAGCAGGACGAGCGTTCAGTGCAATTCACTGGTGGCTTTCCCCATGGGATAGCGCTCCAGGAATTGTCTGCTGCCAGGACAGACTGTGGGCAAGGCAACACAGCACAGCCAAGTCGTATTGTGTTCACAAATGTATTAAAGAAGTAGCCAGTGTATTTTCCTTAATCCTTTTTCTGTTTTTCTTTAGATATGTCTACTGTTTACTTTTCAAGCCAAAATGTGCATGCTACTTAAATTCCCTGAGCTTCGGAAAACAAATACCTTCATACACACTAATATGGAAAGATAGGGGATTTACACTTACTGTATTTTACCTCATGCTCTGCAGTCAATCATGCCTCAGATTAAATCCCCTAAAATCTAACACATGGGTTTAAGAGTAGAAATACTAAACACGTAGGTAACTACTTCAGGATTGAGACTCACTGCTGTCCATTGACCAGATTCTTTTCAAACATGCAGAAATGTCCCCAAGCACTGCATATCAATGTATAAATAATAAAAAGATAAAATCAAAATAAATTTAAAAATATTTTCCCAGTAAAAAGCTTACAGATTTGCCTATTGTATTTAACAAGTGAGTGTTTTAGGATGGGAGCTATAGGATTCCCTAGCCAACAGGCTACTGAAGTCAAACCTTTCAATCTATTTAAGCAAAAGTACCTGGAATTAATGACAAATTATTTGGGGGCCATCAGGCCAAACAGTTGGTATGGTGCAAACACCTGCTAAAACAGAGCTGAGCCTAGGTAGATGTCTGTATGGTTGGGTAACCCAGGCACCACACACCGCAGTTCCAGGTGGTCCTTGGACATGGCCGGAGGCACCGTCTCAGCACAACTGTGGATCAGGGCTGCTCTCCCCAGGACATTCTCCCAGCGAAGCCATGCTAACCCTACATACAGGCATCACCTTCTGCCTCCTGTTCTGCCTGGTGAAAAGACCACCCACTGGACCAAATTTATTGTCCCTCCTGCCTGGTAATTGCCACGTTCCCAGCTCTGTCAGAGCAGTCCATGTGAAGCACTTCTTATTCCAGGCATTTCTTAATCCCTTTCTTTGTTCCAGGAGAGGTCTGTCAGGCCAGGTCAAACCACTGTTTAGAAATGTTGAAGCTCAGCAAAGCAGAGCAGAGCAGGGAACACCCGTGCAAACTGCAGCGCTGATGGGAATGAGCATCTGTACTGCCAAACGACACAGCTCCACGCTGATGGGAGAAGGGGGGAAGGCTAATGTCTAGGCAGGTCTTCTGTGCTGAGAGCACTCTTTGCAAAGCATCTTTCATATTTGTTTTACTGGAAATACTCGGTGAGAGAAAATGCCTTGGGAAGCAGCTGATGCTTTCTGGTCTATTTAATCCTGCTCAGTACTCTGTAAGTACCCTTTCTACTGAGCCACTTGTTTGTGCACCTATTTGAAGATTAAGCTCTCTGAATAATTGTGAACTGACTTCCTTTTTAATAAAATATCTAGGTATATATTACACAACAGTATATATAAAATAAACTAGAATGGTAACATTGAATCACAGAAAGTTGTAGAAATAGACAAAAAAGTCTATCCTATCATGTTAATTAAAGAATAAACCAAGAAGGCAAAAGAACATATTTGTACAAAATTTATTTAAATCTCAACAAGCAACAGTGTACAATAGACAAATTTAACATATTTTCAAAGAGAATATTTTGCAAACTAGCTGTTGGTCTATTCCCTTAGGCAGGGCACTTGAGAGGTTGGAAAGAAAAAGTGGTGGGTTTTTTTCTCTGAGAACACAGTGGAACATTGCTGGTTGCCTCCAAGCCTGGAGGCTGGGCAGAAGGCAGCTGTGCTGGAGGTGATCTTTTGCCTTTCCCTCACAGCAGCCTTCCCGCGCCTCCCTTGTGCTGCTCCTGCCCCTGCACCTTCAGCTGCACGCACGGGGCTGGCGGTGAGTGCCAGGGGTGCAGCTCAGCTGTGGCTCTGCACCTCAGTTTTGTCCCATTGCCCACCGATGGCAGAAAAGCCATTTAGCCTTATGGTCCACGTTCAGCCACCACACGTGCAGCTACTGCAAGTGACTCACAAATCAGCTGGACTCAGAGTTTTATTTCATTGCAGTAGATGGAAACCCAAGCTATTTCTGTGAGCTCTTTTCAGCAGCAGACAGCCACCCTACATACAATTACGGCTAGACATTTTTTTTATTGAATAAAGCCCTCAAAGATAAACAACTTTGCTATTAGTGCAGTGCAATGAAAATAAAATCGATGACAGATGGTTGCCAATGTGTCTTGTTCAGACGCTTCAGATAAACAGGGAATGGCACAGAGACACAACAAGTGTAAAACAAAAATTGGTGGAAATGAACACTATTGTGGATTCACCACTCTGACAGACTCCTTTAATCATCGGAAAGCCAAGGTAGTTGGAGATTTATCCCTTTCTGCTTCCTGCACTCTAAAAATTTCACTTAAACGTATACTACAACCTTTACATACAAAATAGAAACCTTAAATAAAGTAAAAAAAATGAATATAGAGGTCTAGAAACATGAAATAAAAGTATAACATAATATGCCTCCTGCACGGAGAAGGATATAATAGAGAAGAGTATAGTTATTGCAAGAATTTATTATTGTCATCTAAAACACTAGGGATGTGTTCTTGAGTCATGTTGTCCAATTGTTTGGACATATATTGTAAGCAACAGGACTGAAATTAGAGCAGAATGGAAATATAACTGTTTTTGCAAGCATCTCACACAAAGACTAGCTCTATTGAGGGGCAGCATCTATTATTGATTTATTTTATATTTAACTGAAAGCAAAATCCACTTACCTTTGTTAATAAGGAGATCATAAAAAAACAAGAACATATGATTTAATAGTTGTATGTGTGCTTATGTACATTTAAGTGCTGATTTTATTTCAGCATTTTACCATCAGCTGTCTCAGTATTCCAGCAAGTCATGGCCAGCCCAGCCAAAAACTGCCTGTGGTAGGAACTGTGAGGAGTTTCAAGCTAACAGCATGCTGTGTAACAACACATTTTCTTCTATCTGTTTTAAAACGGTGGTGTTTTTTTTTTTCTATTTCACAGTAAGTTGCCTCATTCTTCTACTATATAGTTGAATAGAAGTACTATTCCTCTACGACACATTACATAATTTTGTCAAATCTCTTCTTTAAACTGGATCGGTCCTACTCTTTTCAGAATCTACTACCTTCATTTTCAGCTTTAATTGCATCTGTCAAGCAAGTTTCTAGATATTCATCAAAGACCTCTTAGAACAGCTTTTCTTCCTGCAGCTGCAGCTTCCAGCACTGAGGAGAGGGTCAGCACATGAGGAGATCTAGGAGTACTGCTCCTTGATTTCCTTTTCATCACCTCTCTTAGCTTTGGGGTGTATGTGTTGGGGACAGGGGTATCCCATCAAAATATCCCAGGTACTCCACTGCTCTATATTTTTATGAGAACAGGACAAGACTTAGAGGGACTCTCCTTGAACTGCTGCTGCCTGACAACTGTGCAGTGCCATCCACAGAGGTGGCACCCCATGGGAATGCTATTAGCCCCAGGCTGTGACAGGGAATGTCACAACTCACTGCTAGCTTCCGAGACTTCCCCATCACAGAAAAGGATGGGGCAAGATGAGGATTTCTTGTCAAAAGATGAGCCAGAAATTTGTGGCAAGTGGTATGTTTGTATGTCAATGATAAAATCAATGATAATGATAAAACAGTGAAGGAATGAGAATGCAAGGCAGATAATTACGTGTACAAAAAAGACAAGACCTATACTGTGAAAAGTTTAAAAAAAAAAATTTACAGAGAACTGCTCATTTCTTACAAAGCACTGTGCGTTCTTACCATCACACTTGCATTAAAATCTATTCAGGTGACATAGACCCCCAGACCACCTGCAAGCTACATGCTATGCCTCGCAGCTACCAGTTGTCTTGAGGACTCAACCTGGGGAACATCAGGGCAGGGTCAATGCCACTGTTTACTGAAAAAGGGTCTCTGCTGGCTGGATTTCTACTCCATGGTTAGAGGACAGGAGTGCTGGCAAGTCCCCGCTACACCAAGATGTACTAGCGCAATTCCCCAAACCTGGATGGTGTTCTAGATGGAGAAAAAATGTTGGAAAAAGACATGTATATGTCCGGAAGTTTTCATAAAATTGGTTTTTTCCATAAAACTAAGGGTTGGGTGTTTTTTTTTCCATTCCTAGTGCTACCCAAAATCCTGCAAGAGCTGGAAAAGATGACTGACTGTACTTCCTCTCCTAGTGATGCCTTCCTTATCTCACAAGATTTCTTATCCATACAAATGCTTATTTTCCCAGATATATTCTTTGCTGATCTCTTTTAGCTCCTGGCTGTTGAAAGAAGCGCAGAGTAGATATGGATGCTAAATAAAAAGCACAAGTTCAATAATCTTATAAAAAAAAACCTAATTAAAATGGTTTTCTAACCTTCACTCAGCACTGTTTTTTGTAAGACAGTGATAAAAGAAATCAAAGTTAAGCTGGTGTTAGCCCCAGGTATGTTTTTATGCTAGAGCACTGATATCATCTGTTCCTGCAAGTGAGGTGACTGTGGTTTGAAAAGCCCATCGTCTGTGACAGAAGCTTTTTGGTTTTTTTTTCTCTTCTAGGAGCAGCATTTTCCCCCAATGCCTCATTCTTCAAACTACCAAAAAATAATATTATGCTATTTTTCTCAAGTTATAAATGTATTACAATTAACATTGTGCTAGAGAGAACTTTAAACCCCACAGATCTTCAATACAGATCAAATCCTTTACCTTTCTCAAATAATTTTCACTCCATTGGACTACCAAGTCTATTCGTCTTTTGTTTTCCTAAGCGATCTTGCATCTATATTGTCAAGTCTCATAATGAAGGGTCATAGTAGACACTAAAAAGTTCTACTGAAAACTTAGACTTTGTGCCACGAAGCCTGTCCTGCTGTTGTACCCACAAACAGCTACAGGCGCAGCCTGTCTGCTTGCTGTCGTGAGAAATGCAAACTTTGCAAACTGACACAGGAGCCTGTTTCAAGACATGCCCAGAAGCAGCATTTTCTATGGAGTTTGGGAATAACCCTGTACTCTCCAAAGAGCAGGCTTGGAAAGTGATTTCAAAGAGCACAGCAAAGCATAATCAAAGATGTCAGAAAGAGGCCTGTAAAAGAAGATGCCTGCATTAGAACTTTTTTTTTTCCCTAATTCTGCACCTGGTTACAACAGCAATATCCTATTGAAATCAATGGAGTTTAGCAAAAGAATTAGACTACAGCATTTTGAATAAAATAGTGTATACTTCAGTACTATGCGAGAGAGATTGGAAGCATCAGTACATTTCTGAACATATAAATGTGTGCTATACTTTTAACAGACCACATTTTGCATTTAAATTATTTTATCCACTTCAGTACTTGGGACCTGATTCCTCTTTTGTCTGTTTTTATTCAATGATACCACTTGAATAAAAATACAGATTTGGAGACACAGAAACATAGACAAGACTGAGTTCATTTTGCAGAATTTTGATGCCAGAATATACTTTAGCTTATTTCTCAAGGTGTTTTCAAAGTGAAAGGACTGAGTAAAAAACCTTGCAAAGACTTTAGTTAGAGCAGACTCTCCTTCCTTGTTAGGCCCCACAGCGGCAACATTTTTGTGACTGCAAATTCTTAGCGGTTTTCTTGGTTTGTTGTCTATAGCCCTATTATCTTTAGAGAAGCTGCAGATTTCATTAACTCGGCATATAAGACTTATCTCTTCTTATTTTTTAAGTTGTCTGTGTGTAAATATTACTGCCCCCGAGGGAGAGGGGAATTGCTTGTGTTGAATTTAGTGCGTCTGTAACTCCTTCAGCTTTGTATTGGAACAAATAAAGAAGTAAAATTCATCTTTCAAGACCTTTACCACCTGACCAGGCTGGGAGGAAAGGGCATGGGGCAGGAGGGATCCTTCTTACATATTTTTTCCTCTACTCTCTTTTTTTCTACTTATTTTATTTGTCCACTTGCTTTCTCCTCCTTTTGTCAGGCAGCTGGTGGTGGTTGGAGGCAAATGTTCACCTGGTGCTCTGATGTAGCGAAGAAAATGCCTCAAGTGCTTGGCTAGTGCAGTTTCTTCTCCCATCAGGACTGAGAAGGGCATGACTTTGGTGACTTTGGAGTTTTACAGCGCTCCGTGGCCTTGGTTCACTGTATTGCATCCTCTGAGTGAGTGCCTTTCAGCTGTGCTGCCCCAGGGAGGAGATCTCCTCCGAGCTCTGGGAACACAGCTGAGTGCCTGGAGCAGGAAGCAGCTCTCCCCATGATCCCAGTGTAACCAAGTAAGGGAGATGGGATCCTTCATATGGGAAGGTATCAAAGTATCTCAGTTGGGAACCTGCAGTGAACTGCCATCCCAAGGCTCAGGTACCGCTTGATGAAGTGGGCAGCCCAGGGACACCATGGACTGGACACCCATCACCGTTTCATTCGGGTACATATATTTTGATCTAAACGTTGCTTTTAGTCTTGATATAATGTTCCAAAACCCCCTATGTGGCCTTGCCAGGTCATTTGCTTTGGTCATGTCACACATAACACCAGGGGCTGTTTTTAAGGGTCAGTCTGAGAGCACTGGGTAGTTCATTTGGTAGCACTTAGACTGGTCAGATAATGTACAGGCGTGTTGCACTCTCTGTATACAAAGTCCCGGGTGATTTTCTTTCTGTGTCTTTAGTGAGAAAAGGTTGAAGGAATTGGAGAGGTTGTTCAGTCTGGAGAAGACAAGACTGAGGAGGGAATGGCAGCAGTCTTGCAAAGTGTGCAAGACCCTTGAGAAGGAAAGTGAATAAACTCTGCTCACTGACCACTGTGGCGAGAAGACATTAATGAGATTCTAGGGCCAGCAGTCACTGAAGTTTCACTTAGATATCAAGAAACTCTTTCTAATAGTAAGGATCATTAACTACTGGAAACATTGCCAGGAAAAAAATTAACTACAGTTAACTCTGCCTAAGGACAGAAAGACAGACTACACAGCCTCTGAAGATCCTATTTTACTATTAATTCATTTGGACTAGGCATTACGGCTTTTAATGTACAGGGATTCAGACTGGATGTCTGTTCTGTCCGTTCTGGCCTTTGGCTATATTTAACTGTGGAAACAAATAAATCACTTTCTCAGTGTGTAATTTGCCATAAAACCTGTTTCAAACCTCATGCCTGCGCATAAGCTACCGCAGCACCAAGGTTGCTCAGCCAGAGCCTGTCCTGGCTCTTGTCAAATCACAGAAACAGTGACAGAAGCAAAGAAGTGCAGCAGCTGGAGATGATCTAGTGCAACTCCCCTCCTCAAGCAAGGTCACCTAAAGCAGTTGCCCAGGACAATGTCCAGGCAGCCTTTCAATATCTCCAGGGATGGAGACTCCACCCCCTCCCTGGGAAAGCTGTGAGATTTCAACCACCCTCCCAGTAGAATGGTGTTTTCTTGTGTTCAGAGGGAACCTCCTGTGTTTTGGTTTGTGCTTGTCGCCTCTGGTCCTGTCACTGAGCACCTCCAAGATTAGTCTGGCTCCCTCTTCTTTACTCTCATCCATTACATATTTATACACATTGATAAGATCCCCCTGGAGCTATCCTGAGGCTTAGCCATCTCAGGTCTCTCAGCCTCTCCTCCTGTGGCAGATGCTCCGATCCCTTCATGCTCCTTTCCTGGACTTGGTTGCTGTATGTCCCTGTCTGTCTTGTAATGGATAGCCCAGCACTGGACACAGTACTCCAGGTGTGTTTTACCAGTGCTTGGAAATAGTGGCAATAAGAGAAATCATCAAAAGAAACATAAAGTGGATCTAAAGTTCAAGGAGAGTTTGAATTGTATGAGCCTGCCACAAGTGTCCTTATTGCATGAGATCAATCAACAAGATTTAACTGTGATGATATCATGTTTCTAAAGATACCTTTCTCCAGCTGAATGTGTTAGCATTCGTTAGCCTGAAGGAGAGTGAGAGAAACCTCACTGGTATTTCAGAAAACTTCCTCTTTTCTGAGAATGCAATTTTTTAAAATATTTTTTTTATGAAATCAGCTTCATATTTTTTTCTAAACTTCTTAGATGCATTACGAAAAAAATCAAACTTAACAGACCCCCATTACTTTAAAGGAAATCTTGCTCCTTGTCCAATATTGAATGAACCATACAATCTGCTGCAGTATCTTTGATTGTATATAACACCTCACTGCAAGAACACCTTCCTCTTCCCCATCCCATCAATCCACTAGATGTCCACAGAGATTTTTTAAGAGTTTGTAAATCACTTACAATTGAAGTGACAACATGCATTTTTAAATTATGAGAGCTGATTGCAAAAGAATATACAACAGTTCCCAAAGAACAGGAAGACTGTCCCACAAGTATATAGAAGTCTACAACAAGCAAGTTCTTTAGACAATCCCTTTTTTAAATTAGACAGAAATGTTTCATTTTCTCACAAGGATAAAACATTTTTCATGCTGTCAACCCAACGTATAAGCTATAAAAATAATAGATATTCTGTCATCCTGTCTAGCTATGCCCCAAAACAGAAGAGTTTTAAGAAGAAGGTACTTGGAACTAAGCCGCATGTTTGGTATGAACATCCCTCAAGACCCAAAATATGGTTATGAAAGAAATCCAGAAGGAATTAAAACACCATAGAGCATTTTATAATTCCATTTATACCCTCTTAAAAAAAAAAAAAAACGGTCTGAATTACTGCTAATTCAAACCACTCCTCAATAGAAAATCATTATTATTTTGAGAAAAGAACATTCACCCATAAAACAAATAAAACATCTGCAGTAGGGGACTACACAAGAAAGCAGACAGTGGATTAAGCTACTCCCTGAGGAGTGATAGTGTATTTTAAATTATTTACCTGAGACCTCTTTCTCCATCCTTCCATCCTCCTCCTGTGCCACCCTCTTTGCATGCCCTGAGTCCCAGCTCAGGCAGCTGGGCAGAGTGCACTCATCCCTCCTGGAGGGACACTGACAGATAGGATTGAGAAGGGTCCCAAGAGGCAAGCCACGAAGGTGCTCAGGACAGGGAAGTGTGTTACCCTTGACCCAAAGCCCTCTAGAAAGGCTCTCATCAAGCAGCCACTTGGCTACAACTGCCTACACGGTTCCTCCAGAGATCCCATAGCTGCAGAATGGTAATTTGTTCCTGCATCTCCAAAGAGTCCCAAGCTGGGAAAGGGACTTCCTTTGGAATAACTGAATTCTACCCGATTGTTCCCGGGAGCTGCAGTTTCTCTCAAGCCCCTGTTTGCATTGGCAGCTGCCTGCTGTGTATGCTTTTCTCTCCCAAGTGCTGCAGCTACCACATACACAGCACAGACTGTACTTGGCAATTTAGCACAAACGAGTGTTAAATTTGCATGACCACACCAACAGGGCAGGTGGGATTCATCTTGCCAAAAGCGGCATATATAAAATATACAACCTGCGTAGTCATCTAGACTTCTTTTGTAATTAAAGGTATGTATGCTTCTCAGATATGAGCTACATAATGTATTTTAGTCATCTACATTCAAATCAAGTGAATAATTTCTTAGAAGTGCATTTTTTTTTCCTTTACTCACCATGGAAGGAGTCCAGGTTACTAAATGAGATCCTATCTGAGATGGCAATGGAACTGGCTCCCCAGGGAGGTGGTCACAGCACCAAGCTTGACTGAATTCAAGAAGCATCTGGATAACACTCTCAGTCATCTGCTCTGATTGGGCTGGTCCTGTGTGGAGCCAGGAGTTGGACTCGATGATCCTTATGGGTCCCTTCCAGCTCAGGATATTCTGTGATTCTATCTTGCTGGAGAGTTAACAAGTCTTTGTATACAATAAACATATTGGCTACTATATATACATTAATATCTTCCATATCACTGCTAATGAGGAAAAAAATTAGCTTAAAAAGAACAGGAGGGGACATTCATTCTTTAGGATTCATTCATCTATTATCACTAATCACAATCACTAGCTGAGCAGCCGTACATTTGTCTGAAACATTATTTCTTACGTAAATGTGTAATTCGTTTCTGGAAAGGCAAAATTAACCCTGAGGGAAAACATAGCTAATGCCTCATTTGTACCCAGTGACAGCCCTCCTAAAGACAGGGCTGTGTAAGTGTGTTGAGTGAATAACAGAGGTCACTTTGAACAGCAACTCCTTACTCTGGGATGAAAGGGCCACTGATATAACGCAGGTCATTTCAAGCAAATGCCAGTAGAGCCAGTCTACACTGCAGTATATTTCCATATGTGCCACAGGCAAAGTATTTTAGGAAGGATTCTGGCACATCTTGCCCTTTTCGGATTGTGGAATCAGCTGCTTTAGCTATCATCCATCAAAAGATAGAGGTTTCACCAAAAGTCATAAAACTCACAGTGGCAATTTTGTTTTTCAGTGCCTAACACTTCACACTCTTCCAGGACAGGAGTGAGTGAATGGCTGGTCCCGATGACATACTCTCTCTTCACAGGATCCAGCTTTCAGTTTCAGTCCTGAAAGGGCTGCCAACAATTT
Organism: Psophia crepitans; assembly: GCA_013399095.1. Classification (NCBI taxonomy): domain Eukaryota; kingdom Metazoa; phylum Chordata; class Aves; order Gruiformes; family Psophiidae; genus Psophia; species Psophia crepitans. The sequence continues at coordinate 310,166 of VWZZ01004366.1, forward strand.
AACATCATTTTACACTTTGCTATCTAAATCTCTCAGAGACTATGACATGTGAGATGGCCACCCTTATATTAAATAAAGCGATTGGGAAAACCAAATGGGGAGAGGAACAAAAAGGAACATTTCTGGGGTTATTTTTAAACTTTCAATGTTTCTGAAAATGTTCAAAGATCTGGGTGTTACTCTGAATTGCGAGGAGATAGAGCACAAGGAAGCACTCCTCTGGCAGGATGACCGAAGGCACAGAAGTTCTCTACTCAGGCACATTCACACATACAGTACAGAACGGCATGCCTACCCATCTCATTCTACTCTACATGGAGACAGAAACATTGCTCTAAAGGATCTTTGTCTTGTTTCTTAATGTATTCACCCTGCCTACACCTCATATTCAACAGAAAGGGAAATCAAGCTACTTCACTCCTCCACAACCAAAAGACAAGGCTTAACATAAGGCAAACGACTACATAGGAAGAGGTATGAAATCACAAGCCTCTCGTGCACATGTTAGGGAGTCTACTACCTGTATGTTTGACTGGTAAAATAGAAAGGACATGAGTGAAATCCAGGTGCTGCTGAGGAGACACCACCCCCACTGAAGTCCAGAAAGCCATGCTCTTCCCTAAGATGAGGAAGTCACTTGGTGATGCTACCCTTCAAGGTATCTTATTCTCCACATCCTTATTTTCTTGTGATTGTATTCACCCTGCACATTTCATTGGTAATAGCAAACCCAGAAAGTGCAAGAATTCTAGAAAACATGTTCGTTTTTGTTTACAGTCTTTTCAAAAATGCCAACTTGCTAAACCAATCTGTTAAGGTGGACTTCAGGGCCCTCTAGTGGATTGGGAGAGGGGATTTTATGAAAGAGGAATGACAGTTAAATCTTTCAAAAACTCAGCAACATTTCCCACAGCTTTTGAACCAAAACACAAAGCATAAGCTGAGTTCCTCTACCGCTTCCAGTCTTCATCGGCCCGTGTCTCTACTTTGCTCTTCCGCTCAACTTTTCTTCTGTGAAGTAGGACTAAACTGGATATTGCACATTGCCTTCATTTTTCTAGAGTATTCTAGGCCAGCTGTGGTCCCAACATAAATCTTGAACTTCTCCCACCAAGGGGAAAGGCATTCCCAGGCTGTCATGGATATGGCCAGTGTGTAAACTGTACAACCTGTCAAAGCTTGTGCACCAAGACTGGAACACAAAATTGGCTTCCATCTTATTCTCCTTATGTGCAGTGACTTTTTTTGCAGGGCAGTCATTTACAGCACAGCTTTTCTAGTTCCTGTCTTATTCTATAGCTCCAGTACCAGGGAAACAGATCAGTGGGCATGTTGAACCTCTTACAGCCATGCGTGAAGTTGTCCCAGCAAGTGAGTGGAGTCATACAGCCAGGGAAACATCACCCTCTATCACCTCAGCCGCAGAGGGATGCTGCAGTAGGCCAGGACTGTGTCCCATCAAATGTCTCATGTCCTGAGAGCTTTCTGAGGCTTTGCAAAAATGTCTGCAGCTGAACAACAAAACCATATTCAGCAGTAAAGTAAGAAGTCACTCAAGTGTTTTCTCCTAAAAATGCCATGCTGTTTAGCAATAAATTTGGGTAGCTGACTGTCATTCAGATTAAACATTTCTGAAATCTCTTTAAACACCTGAAACTATTGTAAAACAGTAGGAAGAAGACTTGAAAATACTCAGTGAGCCTAAGGTAGTTCCCCCTGAGGCAATTTCAGTATTGCTAACCCAGAATGTTTGAAATTTGGGGTAAATATCTTCTGCTGTTAAAATCTTGGGAATGTAGGAAAAACAGTACAGGTTTCTTTTTGCCTGCCTTCTAGTCTTCGACCTTCTGTATAGCATTTTCAGTATAAAATTTTATTTAGATCCCAGGTAGAAACCTATTTTTATGTAAAATTGGAGATTTCCACAGACCTCTCAGAGTCTCAGAGAAAAGCAGCTGCTAAGCAGGACTAGCAATAAAAATCACAGTTGACAAGAGAGCAATTTACTGCTGCTGTCTTACTTACAAACATCTACTGTGGATAATCTAATGTCTTTTTTTAAATCAAGGAAAATTGCATGCCATTATTGTCCAGTTTCAGAAGATATTTTAGAGCACACACAGGCCAAGAGATAAAATAAAGGTCATGTTTGTGCTGCAGCTTAGTTTATAGGCTGTACCTGGGCTGTGTTCAGCAAGTGTGCCAGGACCTGAGTGCCAGGTGCTTGAGGAGACCCCAAAAGCCCTCTTGTGGTCACTGCAAAAGGGAAGGGATGAACATGAACAAAGAAGTTATTTTCAGCTGATCAGTGCTGTGACTGTTCAGTAATCATTATAGACTCTTGAGACCCAAAGACTTGGTTGACATGACCCCTTTTAAAGTTGGTGCCCTCTCTCCTCTCTCATGAAAGCCTGATTTCATGACTTGGCGATGCTGCAGAGAGGATGCTGACTTTAGCAAGCTGCAGATGACAGCAGACAGTACATCTATACAACACAACAGCATGTCAAGCAAATATACCTCACCCCTGGAAGCAGTCTAGCTGCAGGAGCACAGTGTTTTGCTGTGTTAAATAGCCGAGAGGAGGTCAGCGCTGCGGTAGGACAGATACTGCCTCTGGTAACGCTTACCAATGCCAAGCATGGCATCATGCTGGTCCTCACACATGAAGTGTGAATCAGCAGCTCAAGTCTCCCACCAGAACAGAACAACTGTTTCTTTAAATGTATCTCCTGATCAAAGACTAGTTTCCTTTTTATCTTGTTTTGCTTGAGTTTTTTGGGTATTTTTACTTCTTCGTGCTGATTTCACGCCAATTATCACCTTTACATAGATAACAAAGCATAAGGGCTCGTCCAAACTTGAAAGTTAAAGCAGATTTATGCTGAGTGTGAATTTGCACCCCCACAATAGCTTTTTCTGAATATTTTCCTGTATATACAGGCCCACTGCTATTATACAGTACAGAGAGCAATCCCCAAATCTCTCTTGAGTGTCACTTCAGACCACCATTAAACCAACTCAGCCTACCCCTTGTGGGCACTCAGGGAAGGAATTTCCAAGTGCCCCAGACTCCTTTCCTCAATGAACCATGGCTGAGAAAAAAGAGCACTGACCAGACCACTGAAAATGCCTGAAATATTGGCTGGAGGTCTCAGGGCTGTGGTTCTCTAGTGCCTTCAGCATCAATGGTGGCAGCTGTTCTCCACCTCTCACTACTCTACACTCCTCTCCTGAGCAAAGACTGAACAAAGCAGAAGATGTAACCTTAGGTATATTTGGCCTGCAACCTGAATGCACTTTTCCTCCCATGTGCTGTCATACTGAATTAACAGCTCATCTGCAAGTCCATTTTCCCCTTGTACTTTGACAGAACATTGTTTCTAAACAACCAAGATGGAATAAAATGTACCATGAAGAGCCCAAAAGGATAAAATTAGTGGAGACTGGATTAAATGTGCAACATTTTCCATGTATCTAACACTCACAGGGGAAGAAATGAATCTGTGGGATATTAGGAAATGCTGCATTAATTGACATTTCAACCTGCCTGTGACATTTTCTTCTGAAGTCAACCGTTAAATCACAGTGTACCTGGTCAGTACTTGTAGTAATGTATTGTTATTGTCACAGTGCTTCAAGTATTTTATCCAGAGTATGCTACAATTAAAATTACTCCATCGGCTTACAATCTTATTCTGTATTGTTTCGTATTTTTTCTAAGACCCTAGTTTCTTTAGTTTCGCAAACAGATGCTGTGGTAATTGTTCTAATTGGAGATCTACAAATGCTGCGGTTTTATTCTGCACTTCTCAAAGCTGATCACGGCATTTAAAACTAAAACTATTCAAGTGTTAAATCAAAGTGAAGAGAAAACTTAGTACGTAGGGGAAATTATTACTAATGTCCACTCTGTGTTTGAATTTCTGGTTCAGAGCTCATTGAAGTAAAAGGAAATTCTCCCTTTGACTTTCTGTTTCTTTTCTCTTCTTCGAGTCCTTGTCCAAAATATCTTGTAATAGCCGTTGTCAGAGAGAACGTACCTGCTCAGTTCTCTGGTGTTTTCAAAGACTCCTTGGTTTCTAAATGTCAAATCATTTTTATTCTGCTGAGCTCACTACACACCTTCTTCAGACTTCGTTCCCTGGTAGTTTATGAGCTTCAGCACATCTGCAACTCTGCCGGAAACCTCAGCCCAAAGTGCTCTTGCAATGGAAGCACAAGAACATTAAGGGAATTAGATGGAAAATAACTCAAAAATATACTGTTGTGCCACTGTGCATTCATTGGACTAGCATATCTGCAAAATTGGGAAAATGTCTGTCAACCTCATCTCGGTAAGAAGTTACAGATTATACATCAAGTGTGAAGAGGGACTATAAGAGGGATCAAAGGTGGAGAAGACCACTGTGGGAGGGTAAAATGAAGCAACTGTGAGAGCTTTCTTTGGAAAGAATTTAACAGTCATTAAAATGACCGAGAGTCAGACGAAAAGTGAACCAGACTTTCCTGCTTGCTCTCATCTGTAATAGAAAAACTTGGGGAACTCCAGTGGAATGCTACAGTTTACAAAGGACAAAGAGAAATATTTTCATTCAATTAGTTATGCATTACTTAGTGCTAGAATTCTTTGTCAAAGGACCATAGCTGCCTTAGCGCTGGGACAGGGAAGCAGGTAAGAATTAGCTAATCTTTCTGATAATGAGAACTTTCTAAGATAATTGTGAAAGGTTGTTAACAAAGGGATAGAAGGGCTCACGTCTCAGAACATAAAGCAACCGCTAATTTGTGTGGAAAGAACAGCTACCTTAATGGGAAGTCTTTTCTTTGTTACCCAGCGCTGTGTTCCATCCTATAAAGGATGTGGCATGAGCCAGCACCAGGGCCAGAATTCTGATGGAAATACTTCTAATAGGGAACCCTGACCCCTACACCATCAGGGACTGAGGTCCTCACACAAATACAAAGTAATGTTAGTGTGTGTATCTTCACATCACCTCTCTAAAATAAGGACATGGAAACCTGAAGCACAGAGACTGAGTGCCAAAGCCTTGCCCCAAATCACCAAAATACCTTCTGCAGAGTGCTGAAAGGCTGTCTTACAGCTCAGGTCCTCAGAGCCCAATCTTCTGGTTCATGTGCCCATTCCACTCAACAGAGGCAGTAGCTGCAGCCAAAGTGAATGCCAGTGTGCTCACAGGAAACCTTAGACTCTCCTAGTCACCCAGACTGGGGACCTCTGTATCACTTCTCTGGCCGTACATCCATGTTTCCTTTCTGTGCCACCAAGTACATCCAGCAAGTGCACCGCAAACAAAAGCTGGGAATCCCAGTCACATGCCCTGAGAAACAGGTCTGTAACACTTGCAGCATAGAGTTGTTTGCACATACACTATACAGCTGATTCACAAGATAAATCCAGTGACATTCCAGCTTCCCTAAAGCAGTCCTGGAACAGGGATCTGCCCCGGACTTCTCAACTCCTACATTAAAATATCTGTTGTTGGAATATCTGATTCCCACTGTTTCTTAAATCGGTGGTTGTCCTCAGCATGGAAATAGTTTCACCAAAATGAGTGTGGGGCAGTGCAAACACTTAAGAACCCTGCATGCAAGCTGTGTTCCTCCTGTGCTTACATTTTCTTTACTCAGTGAAAATATTTGTTTTCTTTCACTCCATGTGTAGTTACCTAATTTCGTTTGCTGTTCCCTTACTCTGCACCACTTTTGCAAAAAACACAACTAACACTCTCATCTGTGACTTTTTTTTTTCCTTTGGACATCTGTCAATCACTTTAAGACTTAGGCTTGTCCTCCAAACACTTGTACATAAGTGATGAGCACAGTAAGGCAAGAAGAACACTTGGTCTGTGTTTAAAAAGTACTTACCAATATACCCAGTGGTGTTTCAGCTCAGGTTTTTCTTTCCCCTCACTTCTCCATCCTATGGTGTTTTCTTGACAGCTATCTAGGAACTATATGACTCACAATTCAAGAATAAAAACTTTTGAAGATTTAAGAGAAATAGGAAATGTCTTATGGCAGACACACAATTTTTACATCATTTCCCCAGAGTTAAGAAAAAAAAAAAATCAAATTGCAGACACATGCAGACACCAGCATAATTTAAACTTTTTGAACAAATCATAGAATCATAGAATCATGGAATCATTAAGACCTCAAGGACCATCCGGTCCAACTATCCCCCTACCACCTATTACCCACTAAACCATGTCCCTAAGTACCACATCTAACCTTTCTTTAAACACACCCAGGGACGGTGACTCCACCACCTCCCTGGGCAACCTGGTCCAATGCCCGATCACCCTTTCAGAGAAGAATTTTCTCCTCATCTCCAACCTGAACCTTCCCTGGCGCAACTTGCAGCCGTTCCCCCTTGTCCTGTCACTAGTTATCTGCGAGAAGAGGCCGACCCCCAGCTCGCCACAACTTCCTTTCAGGTAGTTGTAGAGGGCAATAAGGTCTGCCCTGAGCCTCCTCTTCTCCAGACTAAACAAGCCCAGTTCCTTCAGCCGCTCCTCATAAGACCTGTGCTCCAGACCCTTCACCAGTTTCGTTGCCCTTCTCTGGACACGCTCCAGGGCTTCGATGTCTTTCTTGTGGTGAGGGGCCCAAAACTGGACACAGTACTCGAGGTGCGGCCTCACCAGGGCTGAGTCCAGGGGGACAATCACCTCCCTGCTCCTGCTGGCTACACTATTCCTGATACAGGCCAGGATGCCGTTGGCCTTCTTGGCCGCCTGGGCACACTGCCGGCTCATGTCCAGGCGAGTGTCAATCAGCACCCCCAGGTCCTTTTCCTCCACACAGCTTTCCAGCCACCAATAACAAGTTTTATGTTTTGTGCCAGGAATGTAGACTGGAGCAGAGAGATTACAAACTTGAATGCATGCCTAAAAATATACGTACAGATGGGAGAGTATTAGAATCCACGTTGCTTCTTTCAGAACAGATGGAGACTATGCTCTATTACAACTAATATTTTGGGAAAATACTAAGCTGTGCAACTCCTAAATTAAAGTCTAAGTACAACAAAGCAGGCAGTATTTTTGTGACAGTAATCAGATGCTTTTAGAAGCGATATTTTTTTTTAAGGAAAAAAAACAAGGAGGGGGAAACAGTGAACCACATAAATAGTTCTGTTGCTTTCTCACAGGTGCTTAAGCTTTGGCAAAATAAGGGCTTTAATCACTGGTTCACTCCTTGTCATTAATAAGACAGTCTAATCTACTTTTTCTGTTCAAAACCACTCTTCCTTGACTCAGAGTTTTTCTATCAACTTTACGGGGTGATTTTAGGGCACTCAGACTGATATGATTACATTAAGATGGAAAAAAAAATCACAAATAGTTATTTGACCAAATGTCAGAAAAAAAGTTCCTTATAATGAACTCTTTGTTGATTATAAAATAATTCCTCATTGGAAGAAGTGGGAACAGCATCTCCTGGGACTAATTTGTAGCGAGACTAAGAAATAAATTATTTAATAGGTACTGCTCCCTCTAATTTCTGTGATTCAGCAGTTGTAATTTTAAACTTGAGCTTCAGTGCAGAGTGCTGTAGAAGTATTTGAACTCTAAAGATTTTATAATGAGCTCTGAAAGAAACTAAGCTATAGCAGAATGAGGAGCACAGGTTTGTTTTGACTTAAATCAGTGTAAAAGCATCTTTAAGCCAAGGCCAACAATATAAGCTGGGCAAGTTCTGGTGTTTGTTGCCATGGGGTAAAAGGATCTCATGGAAACACTGAGAATAAGTAGCTTAGTTTGCTTGTCAACCTGTTTTCTTGGGAAGTGTAACTCATTTCCAAACTACCTAAAGCAACTGAATGGGAAAATCTGACCAAATTAGTGGAGGATTTTCAAGGCTCCCCTCAAACAAAGGAACTGATGTAGTTTCTGTTTTATTCCACCATCTCTCCCTTCAACCAGGTAACTCTGATAATCTGTGTAATAACCACTTTTTTCTCCTGCCAATAATAGTACATAGGTCTGAGCAGCTACAGGCTTAGAGGACATGGTTCATGTGGTGGCGCTTATGACTCTGCCTTGTGTCCTCCTGCTTTTCTTCCTCTGTAAGAGAGATAGAGACGTAGTGAATATTTATGCAGTGATTCCAGAGTTTTAATGTCACAACATAAGTAGTCGGTAGGGAATGTGTTCTGTCAAAACTTACAGTATTTAATTTGCGTATTCAGTCAGCTCAATGGAGTAATGCAAACAGTTCATAAAGATCCTCCAGAACTGAGGCAACATGTTCTTGTGCTGCAAGATGAGAAAGAATGTAAGAAGACAGTGACAGACATAATTTAGGATAGACATACTGAATTCATAGAATCATAGAATCCCTAAGGTTGGAAAGGACCTCTGAGATCATCAAGTCCAACCGTCAACCTAACACCACCATGCCTAATAGACCATGTCCTAGAGTGCCATGTCTACATGTTTTTTGAATGTCTCCAGGGACGGCGATTCAACCACCTCTCTGGGCAGTCTGTTCCAAAATCTCACTACTCTTTCTGTGAAGAAGTTTTTCCTAATATCCAACCTAAACCTCCCCTGACGCAACTTGAGGCCATTCCCTCTTGTCCTGTCGCTTGCTACTTTGGAGAAGAGACTGACACCCTCCTCACTACAACCTCCTTTCAAGTAGTTGTAGAGAGCGATCAGGTCTCCCCTCAGCCTCCTCTTCTCCAGACTAAAGAAGCCCAGTTCTCTCAGCCACTCCACATAAGATTTGTTTTCCAGTGCTTTCAGCAGTTTTGTTGCCCTTCTCTGGACACACTTCAGCGGAAAAATGTCCTTCTTCTATTGAGGGGCCCAAAACTGGTGCAGCCTCACCAGAGCCAAGGACAGGAGGACAATCACTTCCCCATTCCTGCTGGCCACGCCATTCCTGATGCAGGCCAGGATGCTGTTGGCTTTCTTGGCCACCTGGGCACACTGCTGGCTCATGTTCAGACAGCTGTCAACCAGAACCCCCAGGTCCTTCTCTACCAGGCAGCTCTCCAGCCACTCTGCCCCAAGCCTGCAGC
>VWZZ01004366.1:319346-484274 GCA_013399095.1 Psophia crepitans
GCAGGACCCGGCACTTGGCCTTGTTAAACCTCATACAGTTGGCCTCAGCCCATCGATCCAACCTGTCCAGATCTCTCTGGAGAGCCTTCCTACCCTCCAGCAGACTGACACTGCCTCCTAGTTTGGTGTCACCTGCAAACTTACTGAGGGTGCACTCTATCCAGGTCGTCGATAAAGATGTTGAACAGCGCTGGCCCCAAGACCGAGCCCTGGGGAACACCGCTAGTGACCGGCCGCCAACTAGATTTACCACCATTCACCACAACTCTCTGGGGCCGTTTTTAACTCAGCTAAGGGTGTACTGGTCCAAGCCATGAGCTGCCAGCTTGTCTAGAAGAACGCTGTGCGATACTGTATCGAAGGGTTAATTCAACAGCTCCCTGGCCATTTTTAACTGAGATAAGATAGTTAATGATGACTAAGTTGTATTATAAAGACAATTCTTCTCTTTTATAGTCTTTTGGCTAGCATACACTAGCTTCACATTTAATATATTTCCAGTCTTTGAGTTTTGCACTGTAAAGACTTCAAAAGTTATACAATTTTCTGCATTATTGTCTATTTGAATTTTTGCCTCTGCACCCTGTTAAACTGAAAATGGTGGCAGGTTTGGTTGCTGTTGTAGTTAGTGGGAACTTTGTTTTCTCCTTGTGGATAATACAGGACAACGCAGCCCATGCAGGTTCACTCAGTTACCAAGTCAACCAACAGGTATTTAGTACCACAAAGGTGATCCCTGGCTCCAGCTGTGGTTGTGCGTCTGTTCCCTGCAGGTAATTGGTACAGCAGTTCTGCTTTACTGGTTTTGTCTTCACCAAACCACGGCTGTTGCCATGACGACCTCTGGGGATGTTGAGCTCTCACCCACCAAACTGAATACAGGTACGTTGGAACTATAAAGTGTGTTGGTTTTCCATCTTTTGCACTTTCAGTGGCATGGACAGCTGTCTGAGACACCCTTGTTATCCAGACCCAGATAAAGATTCACTCATTAATCACATGCTCTGTAAAATATCTGTGATCCAACAATTACTGTTCAATACAGCAGATTTTTCAGAAGAAACTGAAGAATTCTAGTGGCAAAATGGAGGAATATAATGCAAAGGAACAATAGTAAAGGAAACCTCTTAACAGTAACTAATCAACGTATTGGGAAAAAAAGCTAATTGATGCATGTAGACCTTACACATTGAAAATCCTTTCTGTTTTGCAAATACTTTTTAGTTGAAACAAATGTGCCCTGGTTATTTAATATGTTGCCATTATTGGCATTATTTAAAAAAAATATGCTTTAAAATAATGAATGTACTTACTTGGTAGCTCTTTCTATATGTCTGATTTTGAAGTGTCAGTATTGATAGGCCAGCTTGGTCATATATTGGAAATATCTTTAAAATTTAATAAACTTAACCAAAACAATAATCTAAAAATGTACAAAAATAAATTATGTGACTCAAAGGAAATATTCTCTTTTTGTTCTAATTTCTATGCAACTATTTTCTATCAGGTGGAATACAACCAAATAAAATTTATGAAGGCTAGACTTTCACTTGTTACCTTTCGATTTCTGTCCTCTGTGAATGTCTTACGATTTGCAAATCTCAGAAGCATTTTACAAACGGTATGGTAGGCCATTATAAACAGTTAAATGCCAAAATTAAACATGATTATTTTAATTTCTAAGAAAACCTCTAAGTCTTCCTCTCCACTGGCTTGAAATTAAAACAAATCTAAGACAACAGAGTCAAGTCAGTCCATGAAGAGGGGCTGTTCACAGATTTTCTGAGTTTGATAGGGTGGGACCCAGTCCCATTTGATCAATCTGTCTGCTGCTATATCAAAACTCAGGTAAACATCTTGCCAAATGGAGCTTTCATAGCAGACCCAGAAGGACAGCTTTCCATATCCCTACTACAAGGCTGAGCAATACAAACCCACATCTCCAAAGGAAACAAAAAGGAAAATGCCGTTGACCCATTCTTATTTTAATGATAAGCTTGATGACTTCCTCAAATATCACTGCATACACATTTCTACATATTTACTACATAAAGAGGCCAATATATTGATTCCCATTTGTTGGGAGAGCTATTTATGCCACATACATCAGCTGCATTTGCTACCACTTCTTGCTGTCACCAGCTCTTCTAGCTGTGCTTTGTCAGTATCTTGCCAAAGGGATCTGCCTTAGATTTCAACACAGCTTACTGTCATATTAGCACTGTCTTTTGTAAATTAAGATATTTATGATGGTGCTATGTTAATGCCACAAGCAAAGACTTTATTTTCCATCTATAACCGCATTCCCCCTATTCCTTCCAGGAATAAATCATGCCTGAGTTAGAAACTTTCTTCTTTTTTTTTTTTTTCCCCCCTATATAATATTTTCTGCAATGTACTTTTCCTGCAGGGAAAAAAGCCAGGATCTTCCCAGTACCCAAGAAATTATTTGAACTGAAAAAACACCAAAGGGGAGCATACCACAGCTACTCTTATGTTAATGCAAGGCCTGCAAGCCAGTGCTGTCAGCTCTGCAGCTAAGTATACTACAGTACACATTAGCCAAAGTTGTATCTATTTTGCCTGTGTTATTCTCAAACAAATTTAAATTGTCAGCAATATTTGTGAAAGATCCTTGCCCTTCAGGATGGTTTGTGCTTCTCAAAAATGGTCCTCATTCTGTTGTTGATAGTCACTTGCAGCTCCAGCCTTTCTCACTACTTTTGAAAGCATACTAAAACTAGTGAGGCAATCAGTTTTGCCTAAAAACCTGCATAGTAAATGATCTGCCCATATGAACTGAACTTGTCACAGTACTGGAATTTTCCCCATCAAGTTACAGTGCCTCTTTCCCAAAATGGCTCTTCTAGCTTCTCTCTTTCCCATCGTGCTCCTTAGCGAGTGCATGGTAGAAGTAGTTTCAAACAGATCACAAGTACTTATCAGCCCTTTCCATTCACTGGCTCAGTTCTGCTGTCTGTGAATCCAGGATACTCTTCCAGCTACTGCAGTCAGGGTGAGAAAATTGAGTTCTGCAACCGATGGAAACAATTGTTTGCCCTTTTGGGTACAAAGAGATAAAGCAATTATTTTTCCCCAGTTTTCTCTTTCCTGTGGAGTTTCACATCTGAGACTTTTCTCAAAACCAAATTTTCCCAAAGCAAGGTTCTTTTCTTCTTTCTTGTCATTTTTTTCCTTCTTGGTTTAAATCAGCAGTGACTGGCTTATCAAATTGCTTGAAATCTTTAGTGGCCTGTGTGGCTGAGCATGCTGCCAGCATAGCTATTGAAACTCCAGGGACTTTAAATTAACTGATGACAAGGACTTCAGAGAGTGGCTGTCTGGCTGCGCTGAAACTCTGGGTTCCATGTAACAGCAGTTTGTCTCTTCCCAACAACCAGTAAATAGTACCCAAGTGATTACTATCTGTAGCAATAGTCCATGTACTTATCATATTTAAAGGAATAAAGGTCATGGGAGTTATTACAGAAGGGAAAAATATTCTTAGCTATACGTTTCTGCTAGAGTGAAATGAACCCCAGACATTACGTACAAGTGTCACCCATGCCCTGAAATGCTTTTCCACCACTTTCTCAACTCCTGTAACTGCTGGTTATGCCCTAAGCCAATCTGCCTCCCAGAACATTTTAACTTACTTCAGACTGATCAGTTGAAGCCCTGGGCTGGGATGAAGTTCCTGTCCCACAGCAGCTCAGCAGAGAGGTGATGAGCTGTCCTTCAGCCACACTCCCAGGTTTTGCAGGGAAGTGGCTCTTTTCCTTTGCAATGTTACCTCTGACAGCCTGTGGATCAGCACATTATGAGGTGACTGCCATGATCCTGGCAGCCCACCCGTGCTGCCCAAAGGGGTTTGTGAAATCGTGAGAACCAGATAGTTTGGTGGAATAGATTGAACAAACATCTGCCAGGAGATCTTGAGGTTTCATTGATCCTCTCTTGATGTGCTTGCTCACTGTAAGCCCATTGTGGTATAGACAATGTCTTCTGAAATGCCATTCAGGTTCCATTTTTTGAGATTCCCTGATACTTGTATAAAAATAGATAGCTTTGTTCTTACCACCTCACGAAAGACCGGGGTAAAACTGAAAGCAATAAGGCCTAAGATAGTGAGTCACAACTGAATCCACACAGCAGTTCTTCTGTGGAGTTTAAGAGCTGTCCACAGCCTGAGCCAACCTCTGCTCCTGGAGAACCAAGTGCAAAGTCTAGGAATTAATGATCATTGAGCAGAGGGTAACAGGCTGTCTTCTGCTAATAGATTACTAAAATCAAGTAGCAGAAAAATTAGTTTGTGTTTGTGTTCTAGAAGCATCTTTCCACTGAAATTATGAAATATGATGTAAAATTATTTTTTTGGTATACCACTAGATGGCAAACTAGCAGTGTGATACACGTCAGACTTCCTATCACGGAAATCTCTGATTAGGCATATTGTAAAAACCACAGGCTATCTGTATTCAAATAAACAGAGGCTTGATGTGGTGCATGCTGATAGAGAACAAAGAATACATCAGCTTTCATGTTTCAAATTAATTTGTGATGTTTTAAGGCTGGACAATATGAACCTTGTTGGAATCACAAAAGATTCTAGGGCAACTGCTTCACATGGCCTTTGCTTTCCTTTTTTATTGCCCACAGCCACACACCTACAGGTCCCCTGCCTGGGGCTGGGCAGAGCCGAATGTCAGACCACGCTGTAGTGGATTCATCTGGAAATAAGTGGGGGAGTTTGAGCAAGACCCTTGAAGAGGGGCTGTAACACCAGGCTGAGACGTGTGGAAGTGTTCGAGGAGTGCAGCCAGGCTCTTTCCAGTGTATACGTTTTGGTAGGGGCCTCATCATTAATATAAGCACAAAGATCTAGCAGCCAGCACAACACTCATTCAGAACAAACTTTCATTCTTTAGATAACATTATGAATGTCCTAACATTCATTTCAAATCTAACAGTCACAGGAGCAGTAAAACCGTGAGGAAGCTGCAAGGGAAAAGCCATTATTTCACATTTCATTTCCTCTCCACCATACACCAGCAACCACTTGTAATCACAGCTGCTGGAGAGTCATTTAAATTGACCTTTTCATCCCTGCAGAGTTTTTACAGTAAATCCATGAAGATGTCTACTCTGTCCCTCTGGCCAGGACTGTGGCATGGCAGGGCTGGAGGAGCAGCTGCCCCACATGCCTTTGGGAGCAGGGGTGGCTATGGGGACAAGCATGGCAGGTTTCACAGGCTGCTGCCATAAAAGCTGCTGCTCCTGCAGCTGCTTTCCTGGGGATGTCTGCAGGGGCAGAGCAATTAGGAAAACTCCACTAAAGAGAGGTGAAAGGCACCAAAATTCTCCCAAGAGCTTCCAGTCATTTTCCCCATTGCTAAAATGAAGTCAGCTGAGGGTGTAATTGCTAACAGTTGGTTTTCCAGCTCAGAAAATCTCTAAGTTACAGAATAAGCACTGGAAATGCAGAAGGCTCCATAATCCTACTAAAATGCGTGGAAAAATTGGGAAGAGATAATTTATTCACTCAAGCCAAAATGTAACCCCATAGTGACTCAAGGACCAAATAGAAGTGGATGTTGGGAGAAGAGTGACTCACTTGACTTGTTCATACATATTTAGTCCCTTGCATTTATTTTATGTCAGAAGGAGATATTTCCTTAGACACAAGTGAGGATCTGCAAACCATGAGCAGAGCAGCTTTGCTCTCCTGTGCACCAGCGAGAGTCAAAACCCGGAAAACACTCCTCGTGTCACAGCTCCTGGCCTGCCTTTTCATACCCAGCAGGCCCAAACTCTTCCCGAGCTCTCTCAGGGCCATAGCTATGAACAAATCCCTTTTGGGTTCTCTACCTGATGCCAGTTCACAGACACAACAGTTAATCCCCCACTCTTATTTTAGATATAAGCTCCCACAGGAAGCCCAGTGCCAGCATGTCCTAGGATCTGTCCGGGCTTCTGTACAGTGCTGGTTTAGGGACTAATTTCCATTAATTCATCCATCACCAAACACACATTGAATCAAGACCTCCTTCTGCAGAACAGCGTTTCAGCAGTCTTCCTGCTTGGCTTGGAGAAAAGAGCTACCCAAGAGATGAAAATTGCACTGTGGCTATCTTCATAACAGCAAAACTATAAAATCCTGTATTACTCTTGTTGATATTATTATTCTTAGTTTTGGAAGTGCTTATTTCTGGGGGGGTTTTATTCACATCTGGAGGATCAAGTCAAAAGCAATAGAAATGTACACAAGGTTTTCGGTATGCACCTTTTTTTTAGTGTGTTGCAGTGTCTGGACTGCAAGAAAACTGCTCAGAAGTAAGACACAGCATTTGCTTGTGATGCATTGTTTTCTGCTTAGCCTCTGTATTTAAGTCTTAATTCATTAAGACGAGGTCTTACACTGCAGAATAAATGGGGTTTTATGAACTAAGCCCTCTATTGTGTTTAATAAGTACCTGAAGAGTTGAACCAGGCAGGTATTGAAGGCTCTTGGGGGCAGCTTCCACTGCCTATTTTATCTAAGCATGAGCTCTGGAAAGCTGAGAGGGTTGGGGGTACAGGGGGCGATGGGCAGAGGTTTGGGAGACAATACTGTGGTCCACTTCCATCTCCAGTCAGCAGAAGCTGTGGTTGCAGCAATCTTTGCTCTATCCATTTTGCACCCATTTTCAGCCATCCATTTTGCTCCTTTTCCATTCTTTTCAGTAACAGAAGCTCCTTAGGACCTGCCAGGCTCCCATCCCTCACCTTCGAGGCAGTAAAATCTTTGTTTTACATATTTTTCAGAAAGCACTCAAGCTGACTGAAGTTGTCACATACACACAAATAGCAGACTACATTAACCGAGCTTCAGCTGCATTTCTGAAAGCAATGTGATTATAACAGCTTTAAAGGACGGGACAGTCTGTAATTAGCAGAGGGTTTTTCCTGGTAATTGCATTAACCTTTGGTTGAATGTTACTCAACCCATCACGATGTTATTTTTATGGTTCCCTCCCAAAGTATGCCTCTGTAGGATTGCAAACCTGTCTCGGTCAGTGGAAAATTCCATGTCCTTGTATAAATCCTACAAGTGCTTTGCTTTGGTTGAGTGCCACCCTGTGCTGTGCCTGGTAAGGTTTTGCAAACAATGCCCTCGCTGCCTGGAGGGAATCCAGCCCCGCTAGCAGCGTTTTCAGTCATTCTTTCCCTCTGCAATGAATGAAGAATGAAA
Source organism: Psophia crepitans (assembly GCA_013399095.1). Classification (NCBI taxonomy): domain Eukaryota; kingdom Metazoa; phylum Chordata; class Aves; order Gruiformes; family Psophiidae; genus Psophia; species Psophia crepitans. The sequence goes on from VWZZ01004366.1 coordinate 326,578, forward strand.
AATGCTGCTATTCACAGAAGCAGTTCTGTCAGATAGTAATGACCTGAGTACTAATGCAACAGAGTTTGTCACACGATATGTTCTGTATACTGTTATTTTCCATACGGTTTGTTTGTCTTCGTGTTTTCCAAGCACAGACTATGTATAGGGCTCCACAGAGCTCTAGAAATGTACAGAGAAAAGAGGGGCCACGACTACAGAGGGAATCAATTAAGCTGGATAAATATGCAAACATTCCTCATAAAAATCCAATGAAGAGATTAGCTGCACAAATATACAAAAGTTCATGAGAGGTGGTCTGGCACAGCAGATTCTTCCTTTGCTCATTTAATCTGATTAAGTTCATTCCATATAACTAGTCTATGATGCACTAAAAGTACTACTGTAACCTCAGTTCAAGTACTAGTAAAAATTTCATGAGTGAAGTTATGACAACAGAATAAGACCTCGGAACAAACTGAGCAAATAAGGCATGAGAATAAATTATTTTTATTAAAAGTAAAATTATAAGAAATAAAACTTTGTCTGTTTTTGCCTAGTTTTTGTTTCAAAATTCTTAAATTTATAATCCTGATGCAGGTCTGTGAGTAAGAGAAGGAAGTATCAGCTGAAAGAGTCCTGTAAGCTGCTGAGAGTGAAAGTAATCATTGGAGGCTCAGGTCATCAGGCTTTGGGGACATTCTCTGATTTATCTTGGCCTCAGTTCCCTATCAGCTAAATGGGCATACATCTTCCTTTTCCCCAACCTGCTTTTGTGTTCAGGCCAAACTGTCCTTGGGGTAACAGGTTAATCTGCTGTAGAACTCTGGGCTGGGGACTTGGCAGGACTTCCAGGTGCCACCATACCCCTGTGATAGCTGTGTCAAAGTAAAAAGGGAGTTTCTACATAATGTACATACCAGCATCATTCTGTTGCTGTTTTATCTTTCTTTTACAAATGCACATATTTATGAAGTCTTCCACCCTAGGTGTGTAATACGGTCCTGCTTCATGACCAGGTGGCTGTTTTGGGTTTGCGTGGCAAAGTTTTGGTAGCTGAGGGGGGCCACAGGAGTGGCAGCTTCTGCAAGAATCTGTGGAAGCCTCCCCTGTGTCTGATAGAGTCAATGCCATTCAGCTACAAGGTGGACCCACCACTGTCCAAGGCCAAGCAAATCAATGTTGGTGGTAGCGTCTCTGGGATAACATAGTTAAGAGGAAAAAAAAAAAAAAAAAACCCAACCTGGGGAGCCTTTGCAGCCAGAGAGAGAAGTGAGAAAATGTAAGAAACTTTGCACACACCCAGGTCAGTGAAGAAGGAAGGGGAGGAGATGCTGCAGTTGCCAGAGCAGAGATTCCCCTGCAGCCCCTGAAGACCATGGTGAGGCAGACTGTCCCCTTGCAGCCCATGGAGGACGGGTGATGGGGTGTAGACATTCCACCTGCAACCCATGGAGGGGAGGAGCCCATGCCGGAGCAGGTGGAGACACCAGAAGGAAGCTGTGGCCCTGTGGGAAGCCCACAGTGGAGCAGGCTCCTGGCAAGATCTGTGGCCCTGTGGAGAGAGAAGCCCACGCCAGAGCAGGTTTGCTGGCAGGACTTGTGACTCCGTGGGGGAACCCAAGCTGGAGCAGTCTGCTCATGAAGATCTGCACCTCATGGGAGAGACCCATGCTGGAGCAGTTTGTGAAGAACTGCAGCCTGTGGGAAGGACTCATGTTGGAGAATTTGGTGGAGGACGTGAGACAGACCCCATGCTGGAAGCAGGAGCAGAGCATGAGGAGTCCTCCCCCTGAGGAGAAAGGAGAGGCTGAAATGTCATGTAATCAACTGACTGTAACCCTCATCTCCATCCCCCTGTGCTGCTGGAGGGAAGCAGGGAGAGATCAGGAGTGAAGTTAAGAAGGAAGGAGTGAAGGGAGGTGTTTTAAGATTTGGCTTCATTTATCGCTGGTCTACTCTATGTTTTCCTTGGTAATAAATCAGACTAATTCCTCTCTACATCTGGTCTGTTTTGCCCAGGACAGTAATTCGTGAACAAGCTCTCCCTGTCCTTATCTCAACCCGTGAGCTGTTTGTTACACCTTTTCTCCCCTGTCCAGTTAAGGAAGGGGAGTGACAGAGAGGTTTTGGTGTGCACCTGAACTTCAGCCACAGTCAGCCTACCACAGTGGCCCAGTCCAGGCACCCAGAGTTCAGTATTCCTGTTCCAATGCTGCCAAGGGAGGGAGGGTGGGCAGCTGCCTGCCAAATTGGGGGTTCCTTTGGAAACTAGTATACCGGGAGTGTACAAAGCAATGCACCTGGTCACTTACCTGCTTCATTTCTCAGCACAAAGGACTTTGGTCACACAGTCACTTGGCCCATGAACACAAATACCACTTTCAATGAATGGATTTCAGCAACAATGGTTTTCCTTCTCTACTAATTTTTGTTTTGCCACTGATTCATTCTTTGACATACTATCAACTTTTTCTTCAACTGAACAGAGACTTTAATTGTATTTCCCTCTTTCAAGAACATTCTTCATCTAATTTTTACCCTGTAATGTGAAAGCCTCCTGGATGAATTTGCTTTATAAATCATTCCTGTTTTCTCTATGCAATGCTGAGTGTCTTTCAAAGTGACAGAAATATGGTAATGAAGGGATTAGTATCTTCATCTCCCATAGCAATGCATGCTGAAGTGAAGAGAGAACCTGATTACTTATGAGTAGAAATTATATCACTTAATGTCAGACCTTGAAGTTAGGTGTCTAAATTCATGTTATACTTACTGGGGAGAACTGGGCACTTTCTGGAGGATGACTTGACTCTCCTATATTGAACCTCTACACTAAGATTAGATGAACTTATCCTAGAAGTACTTATTCATGTTTTAATGACTATAAAAGTAGTCTGTATGAGTTGTTCATGTACAGCCATCTTCATCATAGTCATCCAAACTTCATTAGCATGAATCCCATGCTGTATGTCCTAACTTCCAGAAACTTCAGCAACTCACCTACTCTTGGAATGTGGGAAGACCTACAATCCAGTACAAAAAAAATCTGAGGTTATTCAGCAGCTTTTAGAAATACTTTTTATATTAAAAAGTCATGAACTCAGAGTCTTCTGCTTCAAACTTATGATGAGCTCAACACTTGAAAGCTGCAGTATGGCAGTTCTCATTCCTCCTGTGTAGTCGCACTCCTTGAGATGGAAAGGACCCCGTATTGCCTCACTTTCTGAGACAGAAAAAAAGCTGTTCTGTGCTATGATGACTGTATGGTACAGGAGTAGAAAGCGTTAGGGGTTTCCGATGCTGTGGTATGCCTGAGCATGGGACGATAGCCTCCATGTGGAGCACTTCTCATATGCTACCTTTCTGAAAGCTGACTGTTTCCTCCACCAGAATGGATATGTACAAGGGTGTTCTCTGGGGTTAATTTTAGCTCCAGAGGAAACTCCTTCCAGAACCAACAGAAGGCAGTAGACTTCTATGGAGAACAAGTCAAAAAGTGTAAATGATAGTCTCTTCTGGGGCCCTAGATTGGGTTTGCCCTAACTGTGGATGGAGAGTAAGGAGATTGGCTTCATGAGGCTGGTTTCTCACCTCTGTGGAAAAAGGTCTTTGAAACAGGAGTAGTCTTTGTTCAGTTTATCAGCATTGTGTCTACTAAACCAGAGCCCCAGACCTCTGTATCCCTAAATTCAGCTGCTGTCAAGGGCAAAAGAGCAGCAGAGTGAACTGTCATCCACAGCTGTGAGCAGAACCAGTACGAGCAGTAACTTCTTCCCTAAATCTTCCATCGCTAAAGAAATGGCATCCACTATGGTGAACCATAGGGCACCTCTTCTTGCATTTTCAGAAGGAAAGGGTTTGGTGAATATTGTGTGTTTCTCACCACTGTACTTAATTAGATCCCTTTTAGAAGTTAAAAATATCCCAAATCAGCTGAAGATTAGACAAAATAGCTAAAGTACCTCCATTTCTCATGAATGCTTTTTCAGAAGAAGAACAAACTTGAATCCACAGCACTTAGATTAAAATCTGAAAACTTCCAAAGCAACTACAGATTAGTCTGTGGTGTGGCTGAGCTTCCACAAGACATCTGGCTGAATTATCTATTGAAAGTTCTTACAGAATTTGGTAGAGCAGTTTATCTTTAGTTTCTATCTTTATAAGAAAATGGTAAATCTTCACCCAAAGCTACACCACAGAAAGCCGCCAAAAGACTGTGATGTTTGCAGAATTCCTATGCAATATTTTAGGATATGCACTGTTACATCAACACTCATTGCAAGACTGGAAACATGGTGTTGTGGTATCCTTTATTTTCCGTCTCTACAAAAGTTTTATTGTGAATGCAAAGGGCATTGGACTTCATGGTCTATATATAATACCAAGCATAAGCAACATCAAGGCTAGAAAAGGGCAGCCATGGGATAAATTTGGGCTTGACAGGACAATAAGAAAGTTCATTTTAGGTAAGCATGGCTGATAATAATAAATCTTAAGGTTCATATGAAACCTTTTCTTGTCTTTCCCTTCATCTTTTCCAGAAGCAAAAAAAAATATCATGTCCTAACCTCCTGGAGTAAATGGACTTCTGGTATAAATGCCTAGGTCCTTTTCATGCTCAATTTTTGTTTTTCTTTATACTTCAAAATAGCGTGAAGGAGTCCCACAACACCACAGCTTCACCTAAAGCTGTTTACGTAAAAAAACTTTTTTGTCAGTTTATCACTCAGGAAATTTGCATCAAGATCATAAAATAAATGTTATTATTCCACCTAACAAGGATACAAAGATACAATCTACATCTTCTCCAATCATGTGTTTTACTTCTGGCCAAAAACTTAAAAACCTTTGCCTATAGGTCCTAGTTGTTCGAGCCGTACCAGGGAGCATTAAAATTTTACAGCCTTGTTTAAAATACAACATCACAATTCTCTATGGCTAATCTTGAAAATCTAGTCACCCTCTGACATGACTACAAAAGGCACAGAAAAGTATCCTTTAATATTTTTCCAAACCTAGCAGATCAGCAAGAGGTGGTAAATTTGCTTGTGTTGCCAAAATACTGAACTTCACTGCAAAAATAGATGCTTTGAAATAGATCATGGGAACTCTTACTGCCTGTAGAAAGAAATGCTTATTTGATTGTCAGTACATTTTTAAATGCAGTTACTGACATTGTCTTTAACACATCACACAACCCTCATATACTTGTGGTGGGTCTGCACCTTTGTGTTTGGAGCTATGCTGTCCATGTATGAACACACCTGACTCTGCATTTGAGCAAGAACCCACTCAGATGGTTCTGTGTCATCTCCTTGTCCGGCTCCAAGGTCAAAGCCCTCAACTCAATCTTGCAGTTCATTGTAGTGCCAGTCCCAAAGCTGCCTGGCTGCCTTGGAGCATGGGACGCCAAAACCACAACTGTCTCTGTCTCCTCACACCATTGTAGATGTAACCTCATCTTTAGCAGGGCTTCCAAAGACAAATTCATATGGAAAACCTATTTATCAAAAACTATCTGTAAAAAGCAAAACTTTAGTGATTTTTTTTCCACAAGGTTATTTCTTATTCAGCATTATTACCTTTAATGTTTACTAAAAATAAATATTAAATTTTACTGTGCCTAGTTAGATATTTGCTATTATTATCTTTCTCAATAGGGTAGTTTTTCAACAGTCAAAACTGAAAATGTTAGTGGAATAAGATTAGTAAATTTTTTCACACTTTTGAAGATATTTTACAGTTTTGAGAAAGAAAGAGAAGTATTTTTTCAATAGAAGAAAATCATAATTCTAGAGATCTTCATTAAAGGAACAATGAAAACCCAGAAACTGTAGCAAAAAATGACTAGGGATTGACTTTGAACGTCCTTAGATACCACTGACTAAGAAACTACTTAAGACAGTCATTTTCCTGTTTCATGCCGAACCTTATTTACAACTGAGCCTTTGGTAGGAAATAAATCCCAAAGTTCTCCAAGTTTTGTTCACTTTTACTAACAGTCACATGTTTATGTGTGTGGTCGTTGTTGACACACCATATGGCAGGTATTGCACACCTCCAGTTGGACTACCGAAGTAGGAAGGAATGATTAGGACCTCAGAGGCAGCAGAGCAAGAACTGTGGCCATGGGAAGAAGAGCTGCAGAGCTTTTGTGTAGACTCCCAGAGTTGGAAACATCACCAGTACAGCTGCCAAGTTGTAGCTGCCCACACAGGCACATGGTAAATGGATCCTTATCTCTCCAGTCTGCGGGAACAATTATTTGTTTTCTCTTTATCTGTATTTTTATCTCCACCCTAGGACTCATTCAGCTCTTTTACAAAGACAATCCTTGGACAGGATACAGATTCAAGCTTCTCTTTTTTTTTTTTTTTTTCCCTCTCCAGACAAAGCCTATTTATTATTGTGTAGGCATTACACAAGATTCTTTTTTTTCTAAATTTTCATTCAAGTCAAATCTCTTTGTATTGTATAATTAGGCAGCATCTGCACTTCAGACAAACTCTGAGCGTAGCTCCCTAGCACCCAAAAGTGGGAGTAGGATGCTACCGTCACTTATAGAGAATCAGATCACAACTATACATTAGGTCTTGAATGCATGTGCCAGCCTAATTAGATAAATAGCTTTAGATAAATAATTAACGTTGGCCTGGATCTGCTGAGTAAGATGTGCAGCCCCAGGTAAAAAAAGATAAGCAGAGATTAACCATTTCTAGTTTGGACCATCCAAAGTTTGCACATTTTCACTGCCCAGTTCTGCCTAGTGGGAAGCTGAGTTCAGTCCCTCATATGTCATTACATTCCTCTCTGGGGCTGGTGAAGAACGGACTAGCAAGCATTTGTATTTACTACATATGACCTTGCTGCATTTTCTCTTTCAAGATGGAACATCTCAGAAACCTGAGGGTAACAAATGGTACAAAAAGGCCTAAAATGCATCATTACAACAATGATGTGCTCTTTCCCTGATCACGTACCCTACTGCATGTTACAATGGCAGTAGCAGAAAGAGCCCCCTGTGTGACCCACTAGTATGGGGCTGCTGTTCAGGTGCTCAGCATACAACACTACCCTAACCACCAATCTATCAGTGAAGTGTAGCACTCAGCAAATAAAGATTTTGAAACATAACTTTTTTTTTTTTTTTTTTTTCTTTTTCAGGCAGGAAACCATATATTTCACTATCACATGAAAGACAGCACTCTGCTGCTTTTTTGGGGGGTTGCTTTTTTTTAAAGCAATGGGTTTTCTGATGTCTTTGCAGAAGTATAAAATAGGTTTTTCACATGCTTCTGAGAATATTCTTGTTCTTTTCTAAGTCACTTGTTTATTAAATGGCACAGGAATGTCTTAGAAGTATTGAAGTTCAAAAGACATGGAAAGATTAGAAAAACAACAGTTCCTCAAACTGAGTTTTCAGTTCATGTAAACTCCATTACTATAATTTCAGCAATTTAAATTAAAAGACCTTTTGAAAAAATAACAATTCCTTTATTGTCAAAAGCTCCTCCAGCTAGGTGATAGCATGTCTCTTCATGTAGTTGTTAAATTAGTGGCATGAAGAACTGTTGGGTATACAGAAATAACAATTTTGATAAAAGCCATGTTTCCCAGAAAGTTATCCAGTCACGAACAAAACAATCGATGAAGAATCCAGCAATTCTGATGGCAGATCGATCCAAATAATCATTAACAATATACATATGTGTCTGCCATTTAAGGTTCTTACTGGACACAGGGAGAAACCTTTTCCCTACGAGGACAGAATTGCAGCAGGTTGCCCAGGTGAGTTGTGCTCTCTGTCCTTGCAGGTTTTCAAGACCTGACTAGATAAAGCCCTGAGCAATTTGCTATGAGCTCAGAGGCAACGCTGTTTTGAGTAGGAGGTTGGACTAGTGACCTCCTGAGGACCCTTCCAGTTTGAATTATGCTATGATCTTACAATACTGTAATACTGACATTAATTTGCCTGTCTCCAGTTTCCAGGTACCGGTCTGAATTAGGCCTTTGTGGGCTACGAGGTTTAGCTCCGCTGAATTATATCTCCTTGGAGTACTCACCCTCTGGCCACAAGGGACCAGAAAACAGAACGTGACAGAGCACTTAGTCTCCCTGCTGTGAAACCAAGGCATGAGGCTCTGGCAAATCCAGCCTCCAAAGAGTTTCCCACTCCTGGTGCAGCAGGAGATCTCCAGGCTCCTAAGAAGCCAGTTGGTGAGCCTTGGGGAAAGTTCTCACCTGCACTGCAGAACAGCACAGAACCACAGACCTTGGCCTTTCTTCATTCCCCACCAGGCAGACTAGAAATGCTTTTGACTGATAAAAAAACCACTACAATTCCAGGTTGCGCCTACGCCCAACTGCAAGCAACTAATTGCAAAAATATTTTCTTATATTGTTTCATTATAGAAGAAATAAACATAGAATAGAAGATATAAAATATACAGAATATAGAATAAAATATATTCTATTACATTGTTTCATTACAGAAGACCAGATATCAAAGCTAGCTGAAAAACAAAATTAAGAATAAGGGACTCTTCAAGACATTATAGAAAATCATGCTAATATATGTTGTGTTTTCCTATTATAATAGAAATGGTGAGTAAGTTTTTTTAATTGGGTTGGTAGAGTTGTTTCCCACATGGAATAAAATAATATATATTTCAGGTCCTTTTGTCAAAAATAAGAACAGAATTCAAAATAAAGGGGTTTTTTTCAATTGGGAAGCTAGGAAAAAAATATAGTAGGAAAAAAGGAAAAAACATGAGAGAAGTTAGTATGTTCTCTTTCATCTGTAAAAGACATTCTTTACTCTTTGGAGACAGCGATTAGTCTAAGTAAATTAAATTGAGTGTTTAATAAGATTTTTAAGAAGTCAGGAAGGCTGGAAAGAGATAAATGAGTCTAGACAAAATATCCCAGTTTAATGTGGTTATTCGTGCCACCTATGAAGGATGTGACTTATGGTGACCAAGTTCCGTAATCACTTGAGCATGACAGATAGCATAATTTGAATGAAAGCACTCAGCTGTTTGAACTTCGGGGTGTATAATACTCCCTCTCATAATGAAAGTGTGTTTAATGCATTCAAATTAGTCTGAAAAGAGAAATTGCCACAGTTCACATTTTTTTCTGCCAGTTCTTTTTAGGCCTGGATATTCTCCCAAGATATTCAGAAAGCTCCACTCAGGACATGGGAAAAAATCTGATTACACTTAAAATACATACTGTAGTTATTGCTTTGCATTACTTGATTGCTGCAGTGTTAACTTCTGCATTTTCTGCTGACAGTTCAGTAAAGCATTCCATGCAGCTATTATAAGGCACAGATTTTCAATATAAAGTTTTACATTTCAGCCATGGAGAAGGAAGAACTAGAGGCTGCTGTACATGATCCAGGATGAGATCAGAAGTGCCATAGAAGCAGAAAGCTGATATATTTTTGCCAGAAGATATGGATCAAAATCTGATCAGGAAAAACCCTGAGTTAAGTAAATATAAATGAGAATTTATTCATCTGCTTCTTCCCACCTTATATTAGTGGTTCGATCCATCATTTCAAAAGAAGGACCATCATTATTTTGGAATTTTTGTGACCCCTCAGTGAGATTTTAAGGTTCAAGATCATAGTCCCAGATGAGAACGCAGTGCTTACCTGATTGGATCTTTTAAAAAGCAGTAGGTGTCTTCGTGGAACAATTCTGGTCCTCATTTGTAGGTTTACAAGATTCGTTTCATAAAATGACATGAAAAAGATTTGAAGAAGAGCTGGAATATGGCTATCATAGGACAAGGTTCTGCTCTTAATCTTTCACCGTCTCTTCAAATGCTTTGCAGGATACAGCAGGCAAACTGTATTTTGTATAAAAAATGCTGAATCACCTCAAACCACACAGAAAATACACCTCTTGCTGCTTTCAGCCAGTGAGTTGTCATAAGTATTCCTGAAGAGCCTTGTGCTTCATAAAGTGCTACAGTACTGCACCACTGACACCACAATGCAAATAGCAAATTTGCTTTTACGTTAGGGTTTGACCTGCTGAGAAGCAGCACTGCAGAGAAGGTCCTGGGAGTCCTGGCTAACAACAAGCTCTCCATGAGCCAACAGTGTGCCCTCATGGCCAGGAGGGCCAATGGTATCCTGGGGTGCATCAAGAAGACCATGGCCACCAGGTTGAGGGAGGTTATCCTCCCCCTCTACTCTGCCCTGGTGAGGCCACATCTGGAATATTCTGTCCAGTTGTGGGCACCCTAGTACAAGAAATACATGGAACTACTGGAGAGAATCTGTTGGAGGGCTACGAAGATGATGAGAGGATTGGAGCATCTCTTGTATGAGGAAAGGCTGAGAAAGCTGGGTCTGTTTAGCCTGGAGAAGAGAAGGCTGAGAGGAGATCTGATCAATGCTTATAAATGTTTAGGGAGTGGATGTCTAGAGGAAGGGGCCAGACTCTGCTTAGTGGTGCCCAGTGACAGGACAAGGGGCAATGGGCACAAACTGGGACACAGGAAGTTCCATCTGAATATGAGGGAAAACTTCTTCACTTTGAGATCACCGAGCACTGGCACAGGCTGCCCAGAGAGGTTGTGGAGTCTCCTTCTCTGGAGATATTCAGAACCCACCCAGATGTGATCCTGTGCAACCTGCTCTAGGTGATCCTGCTCGAGCAGTGGGGTTGGACTAGATGATCTCTAGAGGTCCCTTCCAACCCCTACCACCCTGTGAATTTGTGAATCTGTGAAACAATAACAGATGAAAGAGTAGATACTGTGGGCATTCCATCCAGCCGCCAAACCCTACTCAGCTCACTCACAAAAAAAAAAACCAAACACCACACAAAAAAAAACCACAAACAAAACAAAACAAAACAAAAAACCCAAACAAACAAAAAAAACCCAAACGCCAAAATCAATAGTTTGCCCCTAAATGGTAAATTTGTAAGTTCAGTACTGAAAATAGGAAAATAATTTTCACTGTGTAGTAAATCAGAGCACATTTTGGTCACATGCTAGTTACTAATGAACTAGACTTCTAGAAAAAATACAGAACACAGAAGGCTCATTAAAACAGGAACAAGAATAGTATGTCTCAATTCTCCTCCTTATATATTTCAATTGGCAACTTAAGTATTCCCTTGTTTTATAGAACTGAAAGTTACAGCATCTTGAAATTTTTTTGTTGACATTCTCCTGGTGCACAAATAACGCTTTTTCATTGCTTGACATGCTTATCAAATAGTTTTCACTGTGGTTGTTTAAAATCTTACTTCTTCAGTCTGTTATCAGTATTCTACCCCGTACTCAGCACTGGTAAGGCCACACCTTGAATACTGTGTTCAGTCTTTGGCCCCTCCCCACAAGAAATACACTGACATTTGGGGCAAGTCCAAAGAAGAACAATGAAGCTGGTAAATGGTCTAGAGCACCAGTCTTCTGAGAGGTGGCTGAGGGAACTGCTGTTGTTTAGTCTGGAGAAAAGGAGGCTGAGGGGAGACCTTATCGCTCTCTACAACTACCTGAAAGGGGATTGTAGCCAGATGGGTGTTGGTCTCTTCTCCCAAGTAGCAAGCGATAGAATGAGAAGAAATGACCTCAGGTTACACCAGGGGAGGTTTAGATTGAATATTAGCAAAACTTCTCCACTTAAAGGGTTGTCAAGCACTAGAACATGGAAGTGGTTGAGTTACCGTCTCTGGAGGTATTTAAAAGACGTGCAGACATGGTGCTTAGGGATATGGTTTTGTGGTGGACTTGGATGTGCTAGGTTAATGGTTGGACTGGATGATCTTAAACATCTTTTCCAACCAAAACTATTCTATGATTATATGATTCTATTTTAGGACAGGAGAGATGGTTTTGGCAGCAATCTTAATAAACAAGTCACAAGAGACATCAAAAAACTGTTATTCATAGGGCTTTGCCATTACTCAGCCTCCTTTTCAAAGCCAGTAAATGTTGCCCTGTAGTGGATTTACTCTTGAGGTCAAAGTACATACAATAAATAAGGTGACAGGTAGGAGGCAGGGTCTTACTTCGATCATATGGAGTCTCACCATATGAGACTCTCCTCCACTCTCCACTCTTGTGAGACCCCAACTGGAGTACTGCATCCAGGTCTGCTGGAGCAAGTCCAGAGCAGGGCTGCAAAGCTGATCAGAAGGCTGCAGCACCTCTTCTACAAAGACAGGCTGAGGGAGCTGGGGTTGTTCAGCCTGGAGAAGAGGAGGCTCCGGGGAGACCTAATCGCAACCTTCCAATACCTAAAGGGTACCTATAGGAAAGCTGGCGAGGGGCTGTTTCTTAGGGAGTGCAGTGACAGGACAAGGGGTAATGGGTTTAAACTAAAAGAGGGGGAAATTTAGATTGGACATTAGAAAGAAATTCTTTCCTGTGAGGGTGGTGAGGCACTGGAACAGGCTGCCCAGAGAAGCTGTGGTGGCCCCATCCCTGGAAGTGTTCAAGGCCAGGCTGGATGGGGCTTTGGACAATCTGGTCTAGTGTAGGGTGTCCCTGCCCATGGCAGGGGGGTTGGAACTAGATGATCTTTCTGGTCCCTTCCAACCCAAACCATTCCGCGATTCTATGATTCATGGCATTCAGATTTTAACCTAATCTCCTGTGTAGTCCTAAACCTAACCCTCTTCTAAACTGGGAAGCAGGCAGGGCCAAGATGGTCTCTTTTTGTTGATTCAGGAGTGCTTGAAGGAACATAGCAGTGGCTCTCAGTGAGCATCTGCAGCTATTTCCTCCTCAAAATATTGTGTGATGATGCTTCCAGCAAAATTAAGGATACAGCAAGTCAACCCGTTTGGAGGACAGTATATAGTTATACGATCTCATACTTCATGTCTTTATTGCAGCCAGTGCAGAAATACCTTTCCAGCCCAAGTATATGATCTAAATGTCTATCTCCTTGTTTTTAACTCATATGAATTCTCTGAAACGAGTGTTGCTTCTGAGTCATCTTGCATTCCAGTTGGACTCAGATGAGAGTAGACAAGCAGAGATAGACTGACTCATTACTCAGATTTGAGGAATGTCTGCATTAGAATAACAAAAAAAAATATGCTTAACTCTAATGACTCTTATTTACTCTCCTCAGTCTCACCAACCATGTGAGCAGGAATCAAATTCAAATGCTAATTCTAAGCTCATGTGAGTCATGCTTTCTTACAATATTCAGACTTTTTTTTTTTCCTACTTGTCCCTTTGGCACACCAGTGAAAAAGTAGCTGTTTGGAAGAAAAGGGGAAGAAGGGCAGTTGAAAATAATTGATGCAAAGGGCTCGTTCTTCAAATTTAAATGGAAAAATTAAGTTTCATGGCTAAGTTACCTCAATCTACTAACACATAAGTTTTATTGTCAAAAATTACGAAGAGGAAAGGGCACTCCAACTATCTTTTCTTTGCAACCCTGTTCTTGAAAACTCTAACTTTAGTTAACAGAAAAAAAACTTCTTACTTTAACCACCCTTACTGAGCCAAATACAGTTCTCTTCAACGGATTTACTTTGTCATTTCATACACTCATTTTCCCAACTCAGAGCTTAAAGTCTGATACCTTTGTTCACACTGAATGGCCTTGAGTAGTCATACCTATTTCAGTGAGTGTTTGAGAAGAAACTTCTGTCAGCTAAGGTTTCTAAAACTGGCCATGTATGGAAAATTCTTGTGTGAAACTAAGTCATTAGGCTGGATCTCATCGTATGTCAACAAGACTGTCAATTCACTTCTGTTTTTTACAGATGTTTTCCAGTTGTGTCATACCTACCCTTTAAATATTGCTTCAGAGTTCCAGCTCAAAATGAAGTACACATATACAAAGCAAGATGTTCCTCTAGGTGGCATTTGTTTTCAGTATGGATGTTGAAGATGCCAAAGAGTTTGTCTAAAATGGACAGAATTAGGGAAAACACATGATTTCAGGCTCTGAAATATAAGAAAGAGTAATATTCATTACCTAGAAATGACCCTTAGAAATTTCAAAGACAAGAAAGCAAGTGTCTGTGTATCTTTAGTGGGCTCATTGTAAGCCTCCTCTTGGACTGAAAGAGCTAGGAAGGTTAAGTCTCAGTACTATACTTCTACATATGTTTCTATAACAAGTTCATTTTGGTCATCTTGGCTATATCTATACCTGTAGTTAAGGCTGACCTTATAGTTGCCCCAAGCCTATGACAACAAGCCCTCTATGTTTTAATCCCAGGATGTGGGCCCAAACATACACTTATCTTAACACTAAGATTTCCACTGAGTTCCCGAGAACAAATTGCACTGGTGCCACTTACTTCTTGCTCAGCATATTTTTCAGAAAAACTTGAATTTACTGCTTAAGTGCCAAACCTTAGCAAAGAAATTCAACCAGGCAAACTTCAAGTTCTCTATTTCTGCCTTTCAGATTATCCATTTTCATTTTTCCACCCAATTATTAGAAAGAAAATTCATTATATTGTCATTTTTGCTGGTAAAAGAAATTTCAATATTTGGCAAATCTGTGTAAATCTTCACTCTTTTTACTAAACTATTTTTGGAAGGGTTTTCCATTTTCAGTTATAAAGCATCTTCATTCCTGCTTACACCTAGTCAATTTCTCAGGATGTTTAGAATATTTGTTCAGACAGAGAAATCTTGAAAGTGTTCAGTTTCCATCTACAATTCAGTAAGTACAATTTTAGTTCTACATTGCCTTTTTTCTCTGAACTGATGAGAAGATCAAAGTCAAACAGTTTTCGCAACTGGTACCAAATGGATTGTTAGAAGTAATAGCTGTTTGACCTCAGAATTTTGCACTTTTTCCCTGAAAAACTGGTAGTGGTGGGTAATAACCCAGGCTCGTGAGCAATTCTGCTGTTTCATTTCACAAAAGCAGAGAGTTGGAGAGTCATGGTATCACAGCACCTTGACATTCAAAAGTCTTTACAGCTACTCTGAAGCAAAATTTTCAGCAGCATTACTCAAGATTAAAAAAATGTTTGGCGAAATATTCTGACTAAATTGTTTTGGTGCACATTCATGTCAGCTGAGAGAAAGAAAACACTTCAATCAATGGGTCAAATCTTAGCTTAGAACAAATACAGACATGCTCTGCAAAATTGCACATAAAATCTCTTATGCAACAGGTAAATCCTTAAAGTTTTACTGGGTATGTAGGACCAAAAGAAGATCAGCCAACTGACTACATATGCTTCAACAGATGCTTCCTTTGGCCTGCCAAAATCTTTCCTGTTATCATGCTAAAAGAAAACCAGTACTTTGTAACTTTAATTAGTGAGGAAACCAAAAAATTAGATTATCAGCACTAAAACTACAGAATATTACCACTCTTTAGAGAGATGTACAAATATTATAGATAGTCTCTTGTTCTGTAGAGAGCAAAGTCCAATGATACTTACAAAAGAAAAGAAGCCTGATTGTCATCTTATTGTTGGGAAGATTCAAGTTTGAAAGCAACGCTGCTGTCATAAGCCATGCCCACCAAAAAGGACAAAGAAAATCCAGAGCAGCAGCATGATGGGAAAGAGAGAGAGAAATTAAAGATTGTGTCAGAAAATCACAGTGAAAATTGTCTTCACTTTGTGTTAGATAACTTCTGCTCCACTCCTCACTTTCTATCAATAAGACAATGCTCTGCTTTATATTCTTCATATATCATCTTTATTAATAAATTAATTTTAAAGTAATCATTAATTAGTGATTAGTCATTTTCTGCACAACATCTCTTGAATGACTCTCTTGTTAATATCTCCTTCCTTACATTTGCCATGACTTACAAAGAGTTTAATTACTTTCTTCGTATTTATACCTTTTGTTCACAATTAGAAATTTGTTTCAATGCAAAATTTAAGTCTGAAATGCAATATGACAATATGTCCCACCCTACCTTAAGTAACCACAAAAGACAGCTAATTTGATTTCTTAATTTAAAATGAATCATGAATGTGGAAATCCTTCATCTGGAAGCTATCATAACTGTGCAGATTAGGCTGGCAATTCTTCACTATCAGGGGCACCAATCTTTCAACTAAGCCAAAAACTAATTGCAGACTTGGCTTTAATTAAGAACTAGCTAAAAAAAAAAAATTGCTCATATTTTGAAACTTTTGAAAGGTGGGAAATAAAAACTCAGCACTTGTTCAAATAATTCTATTCCATTTAAGACTTATTTATGAAAAACAGAAAAAAATTAAAATCGATCCACCTTTAAAAAAAGTTTGTAGAAAGTTTTGTTTCTCAAATTCAACTGAATCTTTTCAGATACCTATTTTCAGATTTTGGGGATCTTTTGAACCGCTCTAATAGAAAAAAATAAGACTTAGTTTTAAAAGTAAATGTTACAAAGACAAATTAAAAAACAAATTCAGATTAATTTTCTGCTATCAGAACACTTCATGATATTTAGATGTTCTCTAACTCCAGAGAAATTATGTCTCACGAAAATATGTATTTTAAAAAGATAGTGAGAACAGAATAGAAGCACAAATGCAAGCACTATTCTGTAGTGTTAAATAATTCTTGCAGAAAACAAAGTAACTAATTTCTTGCTCGTATTGGCTTGTTGGAATGCAAAGTCAGTAGTCTTCTTCCAAGAGTAAGTTGTCATTTACAGAGAAAAACTTGATGATTAAACTGTATGTTAGCTAACAGCTCAGGCTCTCATTTCATTACAGCTCCTCAAAGAAAACAATCAATCAAGTTTGTCAGCATTCTAGTGAGAGTCTTAAAACAGAAGAGTTCATGAACTTATGGAACAGCAGAAAAAAAGTCAAAAACCTACATACACGGAAGACTTATCATGAAGCAAATATAAATCAACCTACTGATTCTGTGCCCAGTTTAGAACAGTGATAAAGCAAATTCTGAGAAAAACCCATGATGAGAGCTACTGTTTTATCATGGAAAATTTTGTAGAACATCACCAGTGCAGCATATCTAATTTGGATAAAACCAGAGGTTTATGACCTCTCCAGCCAGTCTGACTTGATTCACTTTCTCCCCATCTTTCTGATTATCTGTTCCACAAGGACAATAAAAAAAGAAATACACAAAGCTTAGCTATATTAAAATATCATATCATATTTAATTTAGGGATGGAAAATGTATTAAACATTATTGAACATTTTATAACAGTTTTAAAATCAAAGTGTTTCAAAGCGTGAGTTAATATAAAGTTAATATCTTCAAGAAAAAGAAAGTGTGCATACCATTCAAAAATTATTTTATCAAGAAGGTCTCCTGAAGTGATTTGGGTGCATACAGTGCTTTAGTAAGATTTACCTCAACATCTTCTGACCTTGAAAATCTTCCCTTAAATTTTTGAATGCATTTCTTTATTCACTCATCCTCAGGCCAGGTTTCTTAACCTCTGTAATCTCCTCCTTACTTTACAACAGCTTTGGAATAGGAGAAGCTCTACTCCTTCACTCTCTAGCCTGCCACACAAGAAGTCAGACAAGACAATCTTTAAGCCTTACAGTCCTAGAAACAAGGCCCTTCTCTAATATTCTGCCATATAATTTTGAATTTGCAAAATTAATTGCCTACTTGTTACAGTAAAACCAAGTGTAAAATGTGATATGAATCAAGTTGTCGTGCTGCTGCAAAAGTCCATTGTGTAGCCCTATCCCTGCTGGTCTAAGGCTAGGCAAGAAATATCTCTTTGTCTGACAAATAAGATGTGATTGTCAAGAAGTAGAAGCGTAACTGATAAAATTTTAGTTTGCCCAACAAGCCTTTAAGAACCATTTGGACTTGCCAAAAGTACCAGGAAACTAGGGGAAAGGTAATTCCAGCAGGGAGAATCACGACCACCAACCCATGGACCACCTACCCAAAAGATAAAGGTGGAGAAAAGAACTGAGCATGCGTTCTAGTCTGCATGCTAGATGAAATCTGAACCATTTAATAGAATAACAATGCATGTGTATTAGAAAGATGAATGTGTTAATGTTGTATATCTAAATAAATCATGATTTGGACCTTTGGGGTGCTGTCTTGGGACAGACACCCATATCTGTGCACATATGCAATAGAAGACCTCTGTTCTGTGTGTATATTGGTGTATTGCACACTGGGTAAACAAAACCCCAGTTTTGGGGCAAGATACCGTCAGTAGAGACCAAGCCACAACTTAAAACTCAAGCTGTTGCATCCTCAGTTTTGCTTCTGTTTCTTTGTACTCTTGCCTCTGAGCAGGTTCTAGGAAGAACAAGATGTGATTGACATTTTAATAGCTGTCTTTCACTATAAAATTTCCTTGGGGAAGTAACAGAAATGATAGTGACTGTTACAAACTAATAAAGGCCAGAACACAAGCTGCTAGCTTCAACTGGGGTATCTGCAAAAATATAAGTTTTATTCCGATACTATCGGCGATAAGAGATTAACTTTCTTGTAGCATTGTCTGGAAATAGTGTAAAATTTTCAACTGCCAAATCTTTAAACTAAACTGTAAAAAAATCACACAGATAGTGGGAGAACTTCTCTCCTAAGGCAAATGGCACACATTAGCCTCAATGACATTTTGCACAGGTAGGCCAACAGAGAGGGAGGTGCAGGTTTTCTCACTACACGTTTAATAACTCTGTGGTATGGCTGATGCACACACTCTTTAGAGGCCTGTAGCCTCCAAGGTTTTTATAATTTTATCCTCAAGGTTCAAATCACACCCAAACCCAGATCTGGTAAACATTCATGAAAATGAATGTGGAAGGCATGAAGATAGCCTCCAGGACCTTTTCCAGTAACATGTTTATTCTGCTGAAGGAGGCTTCTGGCTTTTTGCCTTTAATGTTTCATCTCCTTTACAGAAGATGAAGCAAAGCTTTCCTTCATTGTGTTTTATTTTATCATGGGTTTGGGTGTTGTATGTTTTATAATTAAACAACTTGCAACAGCCGTAGCATTTAATGAATCTTCTCAGGACTTTGAAATTTCTGCAATGTATTGATTTTTTAAGAATGACTGTCCTCAAACCATATCCCTCCAGATTCTTAACTATTCAGATATTAAGACAGACTGGACAAGGTGATTTCTTGGAAATATTTAAGATCCACTGCAATTTATATTATTTATTTAATCTTGCAGAAGCAGTCCAGTGACACAGCGCTGTAAATATTTCTTACGATTAAATTCCCTTTTTCCCTTCCCACCATATTTTGTGTTTATTATAACTATTATTGATGATCTTTGCAAAAAATATAAGTATTATTGCTTACAATTTTTACACTAAGTATTTCCACATCTCTTAAGTCATGCTGAAGTTATTTTCTATGCCTTTCTGAGCACCCATAAGGAGAGCTGTACAGTGATGTACGATGTGACCAACAGCGTATGGCTGTTTTGGTTGATACAGCAGAACAAAAACCTTCGAAGAAAAGAAAAAAAAGCTCCAATATTCTTTTCAAGGAGAAAACTTATTTTAATGCTCTAAGAGGTAATGAAACTCCCCAAATATCAAGTCTTTAAAAGCTTCTTAACATATTCTACATTTTTTTCTCAGTGATTAATTTCTTGAAGCAACAGAACAGCACAGTGAAAGTGTTGGCACTGTCCAAAATCATTAGTGTGGTAATTTGCCCTGGCCCAGCTACAAATAGCATTTGTAGGCAGAAGAGAGGAGAAAAAGCAGGGGAGACCACGCTGCAGCAGCAGCAGCCTCAGTAGCCCTGGCACTCTGGGAGGAGGGACTGGATGTGGGAGGTGAGGAAGAGCCCCCATGTTGAAGTCACACAGCTCCAGGAGGCTGTGGGCAGTGAAGAGGTGGCCCCGCTGTGCTGCGTGGGAATGTGGTGGCAGAAGGCAGCAGGGGAAGCTGTGTCTCCTACAAGAGAACAAAGCATTTAAGTATGTAAAGCTCAAACACAAAAAAGAAATTGAAACCATGGTTTGGGAATACTCCAAGATAAAAGAGCCAACTTTGCCATTTGGAGGGGGACTAAGTCCCAGCGATAAAATCCTCAGGCTCTAAAAACCTAACATCTGGACTTGTCAAAAATTTCTTATTTGCCATCCAAGAGAACATAAAAATAGGCCCGAGGCAAAAAAAAAATAAAAAAATCTCATCTCATAATCACAGTCTACAAGAGCAGATGTTTCACAATAAACACTGCAAGTCAACACAAAGAGATGTTGGAAGATGATGCAAGAATTTGAATGAATTATCAGCTTTGCAAGAGTTTGCAGATACCATTTCAACATGCAGATCATGGAAAAGAAGATGGGAGCAATAAGGCTGCTCAAGTCTCCCTAAGATCGGGGCCTAACGAACAAGAGCTGAAAGCAGAAATAGCAGAGAAATGTGTCAATGCACTGAAAGCAAATGAACCCTGTATTCATTTAACATGTCCGAGGCAGCATAGCACAAGGACTAGTCATTTTAGCACCAAAAGACCAGTGAAACATTCAGATCTCAAGAAGTGTGATTCATTGGAATGTCATAGAAAAAGAAAGCACCCTGTAGTTGGCTTAGAATAGTGCTGCTTTCCGTGTTCTTGGAGCTGCAGCGGGGGACTTCAACTACTGGTCCTGGAGTCCGAGGATACACCTCACCCCTGAGGACTCTCACCTCGGGGCCAAGTGATCACGACATCAATATGATGAATGAGCAAAATGGCGTTTATTAAACTGCATCAAAGGTTTATATACTCCCTTTATGGGGTGTGCCCACTGTGGAGCTCTGTGCAGGTCATAGGGGTGTGCCTAAGCTCACCGTACAACGCGAGATCTTCCGAACGGGATTCCCTACAGAATAGATCAGAAGGTTGTATTTCTGCCAAAGGCAAGAGCTGGAGGAGAGGAGGGGACTAACCAGGCTAAGAAGGAGTTTGAACTAGAATCATACAATCACAGAATGATTTGGGTTGGAAGGGACCTCAAAGATCACCTAGTTCCAACCCCCCTGGCATGGGCAGGGACACCATCTACTAGATCAGGTTACCCAAAGCCCCATCCAACTTGGCCTTGAACACTTCCAGGGACGGGACATCCATAGCTTCTCTAGGCAACATATTCAAGTGTCTCACCATTCTCACAATAAAGGATTTCTTCCTAACATCTAATTTAAATCTGCCCTCTTTTAGTTTAAACCCATTACTCCTCATCCTATCACTCCCTACCCTTGTAAATAGTGCCTCTCCAGCTTTCCTGTAAGCCCCTTTAAGTACTGGAAGGCTGCAATTAGGTCACCCCGGAGCCTTCTCTTCTGCAGGCTGAACAACCCCAACTCCCTCAGTCTGTCCTTGTAGGAGAGGTGCTCCAGCCTTCTGATCATTTCCATGGCCCTCCTCTGGACTCGATACAACTGCTCCATATCTTTCTTATGTTGGGAGCTCCAGAGCTGAACACAGTACTCCAGGCAGGTCCTCACAAGAGTGTGGTAGAGGAAGAGAATTGCCTCCCTTGACCGACTGGTCACACTCCTTTTGATGCATCCCAAGATACGGCTGGCTTTCTGGGCTGCATGTGCACATTGCTGGGTCATGTTGAGCTTCTCATCCACCAAGTCCTTCTCCTCAGGGTTGCTCTCAATCCATTCTCTGCCCAGCCTGTAGTTGTGCTTGGGATTGCCTCAACCCATGTGCAGAACCTTGCACTTGACCTTTTTGAACCTCATGAGGTTTGCATGGGCTCGCTTCTCAAGCCTGTCAAGGTCCCTCTGGATGGTATCCCTTTCCTCCAGAGTGTCGACCACACCACACAGTTTGGTGTCATTGATGAACTTGCTGAGGGCACACTTAACCCCTCCGTCCATGTTGCTGACCAAGATGTTAAACAGTGCCGGTTCCCGTACCGACCCCTCAGGAACACCACTTGTCACCAATGTCCACTTGGACATCAAGTCATTGACTGCAATTCTGAGTGCAACCATCCGGCCAATTCCTTATCCACTGAGTGGTCCATCTATCAAATACACATCTCTCCAATTTAGAGACAACCATGTCCTGTAGAGGGCAGCGAAGCTCTCATTAGAATAGGTCTGGAAAAGACTGTCTACGTCTCCAAGAAAGTGCTCCTCACCCTGCAGAAATGCTTGCTTTGGGGTATCACAGTGTGGAGGAGAAGAGTAGGA
The DNA here is from genome assembly GCA_013399095.1 of Psophia crepitans. Taxonomy (NCBI): domain Eukaryota; kingdom Metazoa; phylum Chordata; class Aves; order Gruiformes; family Psophiidae; genus Psophia; species Psophia crepitans. The sequence continues at coordinate 348,632 of VWZZ01004366.1, forward strand.
AGATTTATACTGTCTTAAGTGAATTGTCATCCCAAAGCAACTCTCTCTGATAAAGAACATAAGGCTCCTGGGTATTCTGCTTTATAGATAAGGTAACTACCTCGGGCAACCCAAAAAGTCGAAGGTCTGCAGTATCTCCCCCCATCTTTCATGGCTAATTAGATGGTATGGAAAAGGCAGCTCCTCCATTGTTTTAAAAGAAGGCATCTATGACTTCATGGAGCATTGAGTCCATTCTTGGCAATTATTTTTGATGCATTTTGATAACTGCAGCAGGAATGAGCATGTCAAAAACAGAGGCAGAGGAGTGCCTACTTTCTGGCTCCTGATTGAGCTTAGATTTGACTTAGATGTCAAATTGTTCAGTCCATCAGCAATATGATTCAGAAATGTGCAAAGGTATTATTCTGGGCCGTCCAGACAAAATGTGAGGTGCTCTTGGAAATTACTCAACCCAAGAAGTCAGGCAGCAGCTGAGCAGAGTCATCACACATTTTGGACAAAAGCACCTAAATTCTGCCTTGTCAGTTACTGGAATTAGGCCTGATCAAATAGACAAAAAGGGAATATTTTCAGCTTTCAACAAAGACAGAAATGCCAGGACAGATGATCAACGCCCATGTTTTTTCCTAGCCTGACACATCAGCATGGGTCTGACGGGTGGGTTAAGAAAATAAAAGATCATACTTGTTTTCATTCAGCACCTCCTTGGGGAGACACTGTCTGCATCTCAAATAGCAAATGCAGTCTGTGGAAATTCCTGAGCCCTATATCTATTTCCCTGCTGTTAAGACTGGAGACCTGTGAGAAACCAAGCTGTGGAAGGTAGAGAGGAAAATGTTGACCTTCCTGTCCTCAATTTGATACAAGCTCAGAACAGAGCTGGAAAGTGCACCCACATCCAACTGTTTTGACATAGTTATTGCCTGTGTTGCAAACCATGGGCTGAGTTGGTTCAGCTCCAGGTGTTTCGCCAAAACCCACAAGGTTTCTCTGCATGTATATTTTAAACAGCTCAATGTGCTAAAGTCTACATAGATGACATTTTGATCTGTCTATGTATTTATATAGCAAAAAGCATGACAGATGTCTCAGAACAACTTGAGGAAAAGCCCAGGCTGATGGGTTAATGCTAAATAAACAAGACAAGAAGTTTAGACAGATGAAAGAGAGGAAGAAATGTTAATACAGGAAGATGTGCAAAGAGGGATCACCTGTCCCAGGAGCACTGGAAGAAAAAAAGGTTCCTTGGAATTATAAAGTACCCCAGGAAAATATGTCTAATTGGGCTGTCTCAGTCAACAACCTGCAAACGCTACAGGACAGCTACAGGAGAGCAGGGGGTGGAAGTGATTGCCAAACGGCTGAGACACCTTACAGACACTGACAAGAGCTGAGCCTCAATGCATTCACACAGAAAAGGAGGACCTGCTTGAGTCAGGCCTTCTGTATTTATGGGAAGTGTAATCACAAGACAGGCTCAGGATGACAGTAACAACGAATACAGCTTTTAGGCTGGAGCTGGTTCGTGTCCTGCTGGTCCAGAAGTTGAGCTCACTGCATTGGAAGCATCCTGCAACACAGCACTTAGATATCACAGCCAATGCCAGCATTACTTTTTAAGCAGAACGGACCTAAAGTGCATAACAATGTGACGCTAGTAAAATATTATCCTCATTTTAAACATGGACTGTAGATGTCACTGTGCTATAGGAAGACATGCATTAGCAGTAATTACCCAGTGCAGTAATATTAGGACAGCAGTTTATACAACCCATCCATCTGAATTTCCAGACTAGATTTTCCAGCCTAGACTGCAGAGGGGCTCTCTCTGCTCCTACCACGGAAACCGGGCCCCTGCCCAGCTGAGATTGCAAAAGCAGCGGAGCCAGCAGGAGGGCGAACCAGACGGAAGCTGACTTCAGACACTCCGCAGGCGCTGGGAGACCAGCCTCCCCTTCGGCAGCTGTTTAGGGATGCTGCTGTTTAATATCTAAAGCCCTCAACTAAAACAGGTTGCTGCTGGGCACTTAATGGGCAGATATTCTATAAACGCTGTGCTCCTCTGGGTGCCTCAAAGAATTTATTGTCAGATAGGGTATTTATAGAAATAAATTTATAGGCAGATCTAGGGTAAGTCTCCTCAGCAGTCAGACTGACATGTGAGTGCAGCACTAACAGATCTTCCTCATCCATTCAGGTGCCAGTATCAATGCCACTTCTCACCAGGCTTGGGGTGTGGTATATGCATACAGCATCCCACAAGATTTCCAGTCTGGCCTCGAGCTTATGGTCCAGTACTTGCTTTCAGCAGCAGCAAAAGTAAAGCTGTCCCAGGTCTGCCTACAGGCCCTGCAATCACAGCTTTTCAGTCCTGCTGACTCATTTAAGTTGCATACTGAGTCTTATTTGGGATATTTGACACAGGCAGGCCTGAGCAATGGAAAGGCAGTATGTTCAGCAGCATGTTTGCCACCAGCATTGTCTATCTCTACCAAGAACTATTAATTTTACCCCTACACTGTCTTCCCAAAGCCCACCATAACACATAGTTGTATTGGCTGAAATCACTTCCTTGGCAATATTAGCATGTGGACACAGCACTGCTGTTGGGCAGCTTATCCATCTAACTGATGGAAATTGTCCCAGCAGAAACTCCACAGAACAAGGTGGCAACAAATGATGCAACTACAGATATGGTGCACTGTGGCCTGGGGTAGCAAGCCAGCAAGCATCCGGATTTGGGTTGACAGGGAAAGGACACATAGGAACTCTTCAAACCAGCATCGCTGTTGTCCCCATGTGATGTAGCTCTGGTGTAGCCAGTAGCTATGGGACAGTTTGTGGTCTCTCGAAACCTGTACTCATCACTGATCATGCTGTTGCTGTTCTGTTGTCCTGGAGGGATATTCAGGCAACACAGGGTGACCAGTCCATGCCTGAGTAATTTGGCATGGGTTTTTTTGTCTCATGCTGACAAATGAACCTCACCTTCATTTTCCTCTGGAGTCATTCTGTGTTGGGAAAACATGATGTGGTGTATCTCTCATCATAGATAATTTTTATGTCCTTTGCTTCATCTATGTGGACCACCGATGCTTTATTTTCTGATGTCCTTAGTGTCATGTAGTACATCCAGGGCATCATCTATAAAAGCTGAACCACTTTTGTTGTTTTACAGTCCCCAGTAACAGCTGAGTTTGGCGAGCCCTGGTTGTAGTTACTTCAAGACAAGAAAGCACACAAACCAGGATGGAGAGTGGACCTTAACCATTGGACAGAGGGTCCCAAGGCTGAGCTATGAAGAGGGGAAAAGATAAGATGGAGTTGATGATGGACTTGATTTCCACTGATTCTCCTACCTGCTTGTTCAAGAACACAGTGTGACAAGACTTGGACACTGAGTCCAGTTCTTCTTCTGTGGATGTTACTTTTGAAAAAATATGCCTTAATTTTCATTTGTACCAGTGTGACAAGACAATAAAACTCAGGGGTTAGGTTCTCACTTGTCCTAAATCAGTATTGCTGATATGTCAGTCTTTACCCACATTAGCTTTTACCTACCTATCTCCTGGTCATGGTGCCAGCCCAACTGCAGCAGCCCAAAGCTCAGAAGAAACACCACAGCATAAGCTGACTAAACAAGCCCTGCCAGCCTCCTGCTGCTACTCAGCCTGGCTTAAACTAGCGTTATACTTTTGCCAGGGCACTGCAGTTATTCCTGTGGCTGCTTTTTAGACATACTGGTAGTGCAATCTAAACACATTATTGTGTTAAGTTTGGCGTCAAATTTTTATGGTCAATTTGTTTGGTGTTGAAGTTAAATATGGAGGCATGTAGACATTTGTAGCACAGATTTTGTCTGGGACAAGAGGAAAAAGGGGTGAAAAGGGGATGTTTCTATGGAAACAAAGAATATGGACAATATTTTTCAAACAATTCTACACGTAGTTCTGCATCTCTTTTTTAAAGGCACTTGAGGCAATCTTGGATCATTCATTGACCACAGTTTTCTGTCCTGCTATTGACCTGCTGTAGTGTAACTGCAACAGTGCATGTGTGGTATCCAGAGGGTCCCTCTGCAGGGAAAGAAAAAAAATCACAGAAGTGTCTCATATCCATCTTGATTGTAATTGTGAGCAGAAGGCTGTGCAAAGTCACACAGTCTGAGTTTGTTTCCACTGACTCACGGCTGCCTCTGGGAACTCTGAGCAAATGCAGGTGCTGAGCAGTCTTTTAAGCTGCTTGGTTGCAAGTTGATCATAATTGCTGTCAGAGAGCCAAGGGATATAGAGCTTTTATGCAGAGTTCATCTACAATACGTTTCGTATCCCAAGGGGGACATTTCTGCCCAGCAATTTTCTCTGCACATCTGCTCACTTACCTCCTTTTTTGCATACCTATTGCTATTCCCAAGTCCTATTTCTCCTGTAAAAAAGAAGTGAGGGAATTTCAGCAGTGCCACAGAACCAGACCGCTCTTTGACACTACGTCATTCAAGAAGGGAGGAAAAAGAAGAATCAAAACTGTAATTCCCCTCTTTGTTTGTTTGCTTGCTTGGCCTTACCTGTGAGATTGAAAGGCAGAGCAATTGCTGACCCCAGATTCAGCAGTGCTATGAAATCAGATAGCTCCACCTTGATAATACTGTTAAGTGAGTTAGTGCTATTAGCTTTCTTTTGAAGCCTCACATGTTGTCAGACACTCCTCCATCCTTTTGGGACAGAACACAGAACTAAGATGTCAACCCTCTAACACATTATGTGCGTCTTTGCCACTGGTAAGACATTTTCTATGAAATTCCAGTGTAAATTGAAACACAAAGGGGTGTCAGGAGGGAGAACACCTGGCAATGTCATTTTTGTTTCTTGTATTATTACAAATTTCATTCATTTTTAAAATTTTTACTAATTGTCTATTATTATGGATATAAAAAATGAACATATGCTACCCATGCTATTTTAGACTTGGCTTCATTTTTAAAAGAAAACCTGTCTCTGTGACTGTGCAATCACTGTAAAATTTAATGGGCATATAACTAAAGTACTGTCCCTTGGTCATAGGTTGTCATTATACAAGAATCCTTGACTCAGCTACAGGGATGCTTTAATTATGTTGACTAATCCAATAGAGGTTACAAGCTAAAATTCAAATAGAAACATTTGAAGGCACTTCATGTAAGAAGTATGAAGTAGAAAGGGCATAAAGAAGGATGACCATAACCCCATGAGTACTGCAAATCCTTTTGCATTTTCAGAGGGACGGGAAAATTCTGACTCAGAAAACCCCACCACAGAGGACCGGTTCTGTACGCTCAGAAATATAGGATGTGGCCTTAGCAGTCTTAGCTGCACATGCAAATGGGTACCAGAGTACAGCACACAGAAAAGGCAGTATTTCCACCCAGGACAGATTAACTGGCATATCAGCATTAACTTTTTTGCATCAAGTCACTGTGGAGCACCTCAGCACACACGGAGGAAAATAAGATGGGATTTCCAGCAGGTTTTCTCATTTCAGATATTGATGGGAAGGGGATCCAAGAGTTTCTATCTTCCCACTGCATCACTGGCAAAATAAATTTAAGACACAAGGAGGGCTTGGATCATCCGCAAAACCATCATCCTTGACTTGCATAGAGAGCAGAACAGGGCTTGGCAGAACCACTGAGGAAAAGGACAGATCACTTGCTTGCCAGGTCAGACCCAAATCTCCTCCAGCTCTGTGGTGTTGCAACTTGTCACGTAAAATGAGGAAGAAAACTATGGCTATGACATGATATACAAAGTGCAATGAAAAACTGGAAGAAATTAACTTAGATAAAATAATGCATCATTTAGTTGTTAGTCCTTTTGGACACAGAGTGAATTACTGTGTTAGTTATACATTCCTGCGAGTTGATGGACACCAGCTTGTAAACCAGTCACAAATACTTGAGTACGGAGATGGGGCTCCTTTAAACCAACGGCCTTTGCTGAACTTCAGAAGGTTGCATACGTTCATCTGAATAGCATGAGAAATGGCTGAGCAACTTTAATGTTGCCTTTCCCTCTAGTAAAACAGTTTTAGAACCACAAGAATAAACTTGACCTCTTCTTTCACACACTAGTAACTAAAGAGATGATCTCCAGAGGGCTCCTTCCTAGCACTTGTTTTTTTAAGCCCTGTCATGTGTAAGAATTTGTTGTAGGTTTAGTGAAATCGAAGTGAAATGTGTGCTGTCTTCCACCAATCCCTGATAGTATTGCCCAGAAAAGTAGCAACTCTGTTCTCAACCTAGAGTCTGAAAAAGAAAAGACTCTAAATTTCCATACTGGCCTGTAAGTGCTTAATATCAGAAAGGGAGCACTTATAAAATGGCATCCAGCTACCCACTTATATTTTCCTTCAGAAACCCTAATTCTCTGAAGTCATATTTGGTGGCAATTTTGTTCCTTAAATCCATTTGGGATGCAAGTCTATCCGCTGTACTATCTCACAGCCTGATCAAGGCTGCTTAGACTATGAGGCACATTAGATTTAAGTGATATAGGGAATGCACAAAGCTTCACCAAAGCATGCAGCAGTACCAGCTCATTACAAGATCGTTCAGCTTCAATACAGATTTTATAAAAGTACATCATAATATGAAACTAATGGCTATTATTGCTGGCTTGACAGCAGAACAGTATTAATAGGCAAACCACAGCCTCTGAATACCTGTAGAATATTGAGTCCTAATAGCCAAAAAGTGACGAGCCTTTTAAAAATTCAGTAAGGTTCATTAATGATTAGACATAGATGAGTTATTCCACCTTTAGTAATTTTTCTAGTTGGTTCTTCCCTTACAAACCTTAGGGTCCGTTCCCACAAAATGCTGAAAGCCTTCATCTCCTAGAAGTAGAATGGCTTTGGTCTATAACCAGAAGAGGACACAAGTCTTGGCAGATTACACATCATGGTGATCATGGTGCTTTCCTGAAGACTCGTGCCTCACAGAGAAGGTCTGGATACAGCCAGTGAGAGAAGCTGAGTACCTCGGCATGCAGGTCTTTGAAAGATCTATCTCCTGGGGCAGCAAGAGAGGTCAAGTCAACAAACTTGCCTTGCTGTCACCTATCAAGCAGACTGAAGATGAGGGAAGTATCAGATGCAGCCTCTTCAGGCTGCAGGACACAGGCTGTCCTACCCTTTGTATATCATCTCTTCATAGAGGGAGAAGTGGTAGCAGGGAGCCACCAGTTCTGGGGTCCTTCCCATGGAGGGCAAGGCTCCCAGCACAGCACCACCAGGGTGCCCAGCACACAGCAGTAGGACAGCACCACGCTACAGGGCACAGTGGAAATAAGTTATCTCAGGCTGTGGTCAGGGACAGGTTGTGATTTCAACAGGATTTTGACTGAAGTAGGTCAATTTGGTTCTGACTGAAGGCAGGAACTATGGCATTACTTTCCACAGCTGAGCAAATGTGGCTCATTAAAGTGTGCAAGGCACCACTGCTTTTCCTATTTATACAGGAATTCAGTAATTAGACTGTACAGGAAAGATATACGAGACCTCATTCAGATGTCTTCTCCCCTTTGGAGGATTTTAGCGCCCTCTGTGCCACTTTCACAGAGGCTGGAAAGCTTGAAGGCTTAGGTGTATAGGTTGTCATTGTTTTTAAAATGAGAATGCAACACGTACAGGTTAAGGTTGATTTTGCTTGAAGCCAACAGGAGCCGGCAGTCCTGATCACAGGAGCTGTCAGTCTGTCAGCCGACCCCAGCCTCTGGGCATTTCTCTGATATAGTGCCCATTGAAACTGTCTACTAAATAAATGGTAGAAACACAGCCATGAATGACAGCACCACATTGAAAGTTTTGTCTAAATTGCTTTACATCAACATCTATTTTTCCTTATATTATTTATGAATAAAAATACAAGCCTGATAGAAATAATTCCATATTTATTAGAAATAACTAGCAGAAATCTATTTCTACATTTATAAACACTGATTAAGTTCTTTGTACATACATACACCCTCATAACAGCCACAAATTTCTCTGAAACAGCACATAAGCTGGCATGCCAGAATGTGTCACCTTCCCCTTTGTCATACCTAACAAACAAACATATGAGTGGCATAAGACCCCCTCGGCCTACCAAAGGTGGTGCAGGAAGAGCCATTCTCCTGGACTTTGTCATTGCAGTCTTATTTTCCATGTAAGACCATTTAGAGAAATTGAAGTCCATTTTCCACTGTCTCTACTAACCCCTGCAAGATCTTCTCAAATCCCAGCTATGCTTTTTGAGAGCAAGGTGATGTGTTCTCTGTATGTCTTCATAGCACCTTAAGGTCTCAGACACCACTTTCTGAAGGGTAGTGATCTTAGCTGGCATGAGCCGTCTTTTTCCTAGAGAAATGATAAAAAAAAAAAAGCCAGTGACCAAAATGCTAACCAAACTCAGCCACCACAGGCATCTCGCTAAAATCCCTTTGAAACTGTGACATGGGCAAGCATGTCTCTTTAGCAAAATCCTGCTTGGTTCACGTGGAAGCACATACCGAACATTGCTAGCAACTATGTCTTATATGACAAGATACCCATTTGGAAAGAGTAAAGCTATTACATAAGAGGAAAGTCACATATTTAAAATTCCACACACTCAGAATGAGGCTCCATCTAGCCTGGTATCAGAGATGTCAGCTTAAGAAAAGATAATTAAAAGCAAAGCAATTAGACAAGATTTCTTTCACAAGAACACCTTCCTTTCTAGTAGTTTCGAGTTTGGGAACTGGAGTTTACTTAGCTGGAGTTTACGTTTGGATCAGGGTACTTAACAGGCACTAATAAGCCACTTAGTCATGAATTTGTCACTATTAAGTCACTTATATTTGTGGTTTCTGTAACTTTCTATTGGAATGAGTCCCACAGTTTAAATATGCTTTAGATAAGTGAAAAAATATGCACCCATTAATACAGAACCCCACCGTCCACAGTAAAACGAAAATAAAACTTCTCCTTAAAAGAAAAGCATAATCTTATGCTGCAATAATATCGGTAATATTTTCCTCCTTTTTATGATGCAGATAACTGTGTTTTATAATGCTAAAAATGGAAAAGCTGGCAGCGACTGTACAATTTCTATCAGGTGGTTGTCTTTTATGCTTGGTACAGCACACCAGCATGTTTATCTCTTTCTAGTTGGAAAGCATCCGTTATGAGCAGCATCCAGGTGGAAGAGGGATTCTAGTCAACTCATCAGTGGGTGTGGGCAGCCGATGGCCAAGCAGCGGAGTAACCTGCTGCAAAAGCAGCAAAGACCCTGGCAGATCATCACCCACTGCAGACACAGCACCAAGCCAAAGTTGCTGAATTGCTCCTATAAATGCAGCACAGCTCAAAAGCACCTGACTTCTTTCCATATCTGGCTTAGATCTGGAAGCAATTTAGCTGCTTTCATGTGCCACAGACTCTGGTAAACATCCTCTAGAAGCTCAGCCAGATCCCACTTCCCCTCCATGTGCTTATCAGTGAACTCTCACCAGTTCCTTATCTTTTCCCCTCCAAGCAGCTGATGTGATTTACCGGGATGCCCAGGGCCAGAACACCACAGCCCTGACGGTTCAGCGCAGGGTGGCCATATCCACATGATCCGATCCAGGTGATTCCTTACACCCAGGGCTGCCCACGGCAGTGACCCCTCTCAGCCCATGGTGTGGGGTACTGCCATGCAGGGACAGCCCACAGCTCTGGCTGAGCTGCTGCGGCCTGATGTGGGACAGTGCCCACTGTGACCCATCTGGGATGGCTCCTTGGAAAACACTCAAGCATCATCCAGCACACACACAGGCTGGATTTAAGCGTTTCCATTAAGCAGGAGATCCACATGCCCCATGCAGCAAGTAGCTGGCTGTGTGTGCTCCCATCAGAAAGGTCATGCTCAAATCATTCAAAAAGACCTGGAGACAGAAATTTTAATCTTAGCACTTGGGCCTTCTGTCACTGACTTCTGGTGTGGGCTTTGGCTTGCTCTGTAGACCTCAAACCGGACCTGAAGAACCAAAGCAAATCTGAAGAAAATATGTTTCAGAAATGGTAAGACTGTAAAGTGTCCGTTTCTGGCAGGTTTTGCATTGTGCACACAAGATTGTATCATTTGACGTATTTCTAAGTTGTGACAGTAAAAAACTCGTCTTTGGAAGACCTGTAATTTTCTTATAATAAGCAAAATACCAATTCATAAGATAAACGGATGGAACAGAACAGCCAATTTTTAGTTCAGGCACTCACTCAAGCAGTCTGTGAAGATGTCTCAAACTCACTCAATCCAGAGTGCAGACAGAACTGCTCCTAGTTTGCTGAGCCCTGTTCTTTTCTGGTTTTGCAGCATGTGTGGTTTATTATTCTTTCAAATTTTTTTGTTAAATATTGATAATACTGAGGAGATGGAATTTTCTGCCACTGGCACATGAAACATAATGGTTAAATCTGCTTTAAAGGAATGTTTCCGCATGGCAAGCAATCCAAATGAGGTCAGCAACAGACGTAGGGGTGAGTGTAGAAAATACTTACACAAAAAATTCATGAACAGTTATACTAATTGAATTATTGCACTATTTAGAATGAAAAATGAGCCAAGAAGAAATGGTCAGAAGAACCAGTGGTTGGTTACCATTGCTATTTTCTAGAGTTCTTCTGTTAAACATTCACATATAAAGAAAGTGATCATAACTTCAATTGCGCAACCATTCTTGTATGAGACTGCAAACTCCTGCATCAATTAAAGAAAACGGGTTGATTTTTCTTAGGGATGGACCAAAAGAGCCAAGTGCACGAAGGGCCTGGGCATCTTCCTGTGTTCATCAATCTATGTGCACCTTTAGTTGTGCTGGTATTAGCAGTCTTCTCAGGTAGCACAGGGCTGTGTCATGCATGCAAAGGAGTTTAATTACCTGGCACAGGTCTGGAAGATGGCTCAGCACTTCATCTGGGGACTCAGCAGAGCTAGGTAGAGGGGTTTGGTACCAAACCAGTGCACTGTCAGTATTATACACCTGGGCAGATCCTGACTCTTGTGGTCTTTAACCGATAAAAGCTTCAGAACTTCTTGACATAAATGAATACTACCACTGTTTCAGGAGCAAGGCATAGAGACAAGGGATGGGCTTTGGTTGAAAGGAAGCTGGTGTCTGAGATAAGATCAGAACAGGGATTCCCTGAGGGACTGATGCCCCTTTTAACCATTTCAGAAACATTTTCAGCTCTGAGGACATCTCTGGGCTCGATGTGCCAGGCCATCCTTCTTCTCTCACTGCTTGGGTCTTACATTACTGCTTGAGCCTATTATTAAAATTGCAATGTCAGAAGGAAAATTTTAAAAATAATCTTGTAGATTTTCATATTCTTTATGTCTTTGGATGGGAGGGAAGATAATGAATTTACCAGACACAGATGCATTGTTCAGCAAAGTGACTGCTACATCATAGAGACCCATGCCAGAATTTGCGAACCACAATGGAAATAAGTGGATGTGGATCCACTTAGGCTCTGTTTCCTCAGCATGCTTGGTCACCATCCCAGACCATTACCATTCCACAGGACATAGCAGTGATAGTTGTCCTACAAGCCTACCTATCAGTACACAAAAGAAGTTTTTATTTTAAGGATTGCAAGACTGATCCAATGGAAACCACAAGCCTATTTGGTTTCTCTCATAAGTTGTGCCAGAGAGCAGGAAGGAACTGAGGATACCTCAGTACAAAACAAGAAATGCAACCCATCTTTGCTGATCGCACATAGCTCGTCTCAAGATGAGATGGTTTCCTCATGAGATCACTGAGAGCTTGTTAAAAGTCTAGTAATATACCTGGGTACTTTTCAATACCGTTTTACGTAAGAGCAAGTAGGGCAGAAACACCACTAGCTGTCTGGTGAAATAACAGCAATTTTTTTGTTGTTTTNTGTGTGGGGGGGTTTGTGGTAAATGGCATAAAATCTCAAGGACAATTTTCTCAATAAAATTTTCTTCTGCATTCAGTGCACTGATTTATGGCATCCTATTACAACATGAGTCCCTTAGTTTTGGTTCATGTGCAGAATGTTTAAGTTTTAATGAGTGTTTAGGTAAATCTGGAACTCTCCATTCAGATATTAAGAACACCTTTTCACCTTTTGCAAATAAGTTTTTGAGAATGTTGTCTGTGCTCAGGTAATAGTTCAACTTGTAATGACCATGTCCCAGTCTGAGGGATTAAGTCAATCAATAGTTTTCAAATAAGTGATTGTAATGGTCACATCCTAGATTTTGAAAAATCCACAGACATCCTATTGCCATCACACAAGTAATCAGAGTATTTTTCACACCCCTATGTATGGTAACAACATTTTTGCTGTAAACAAGTTCTTGGACAACAGATAGATAGGTACAAATTGTACTTATGTCTTTGCTCTGAACTCAGGTCATTAGGACATACTGGCACAACAGTTTACAAGTGTCACCCTGCCCAATGTGGCCAAAGAAATTCTACCAGAAGCCGTGCTGAGAATAGTAGCGATTTAGCAGTAGATAATCAAGTTACTTTTAGTTTGGTGCCTAATATGGAATTTATAAGCCACTTGGTGTTCCAGGCTGAGCAGGCAAAGTGTTTAAATGTTTTGTTACCTAAATCAGAACTAAGAGATTTCCATTTAGTAACATTTACTTTTGGTATTTCAATATTAAAATGAAACAATCTTAATTTCCAATAGATTTAGATTAATTTCTTTGTTTCATTTTCTATACGCCACGTAGATTTGAATCTATCCCAGCATAAATATAGATGTCTAATATCCTTTTCTCAGGTTTATAAGCCTACTTACCTCTTTGGGCTGTAACGCAGTCAACCGTATCTTCTTTGGTCTTTTTGTATATATTAATTCATTATATACGATTAAGCTTTGTAAAAAATAATTTGCCATTGAATTGGCATAACAGAAACTGAGTATAAAAATGCCTTGGCAAAGTGCCCATTTTAGTATATTGATTCTGCCAAGTGAGTTGATAATAAGATTGAACTGGATTTGAAAGATTAGAGAGACTTGGCTTAGAAGGACGGGAAGGTTAGTTGCATACCGTATTTCAGCTGTTTAAAGAGAGCCAGTATTGGAATTTTTGTCTGTACTTTTGTGATGAACTCTTTCTATAATCTTCTTATGTGGGAAAAAGGGTGCCAAAATTAAAAATTAAATAAAAATAGCTGATGATTTATTTCCATTAGCTTTGGATGCTGAAATTGATCCACACAGTCCCGAGGTTTATTAACTCAGAAGTTTATGTGTCAGGCCTGCCGGATAACTGATCGAGTGACCTACATGCTGCGAGAGCATATTCAGATGGCTCAGCTTTAAATGTTTTTATTTTATGCTGCAGACTGTAGACAGAGGAACATGGCAAAATTAAATCAAAGGGGTCAGTGAGAGCTGCCTTATTGCTTCTTTCACGGATTTTGCAGAAACTGTTTCTGCCTGTTTTAACTGCAAGACAGACTGCACTAATGGTTGAAAATTTAAGCGACTGCCCACAGAAATAAGTAACTAAGAAAAGCAGACAAACACAACCCCGATGCAATCAGCAGCCTTCTCAGACCATCAGGTTTGTCTGTTTGATGGATGATCAGGCCCTGTTTGCAGCTTCCTAATGCCTGTTTCATATTTATCATTCATAAATCAAAAAGTCTTGGCAAATTCAAATGTATCTGCAATTTTGTTACGACAGAAGAAAATTGCTTTTTGTGTTTCAAACCACCCTATTATAAAGCACTGCATGCAAATGTCTTGCTGTTGTTCTATGATTGCATCTTTATGTGCCTGCAGGTTTTCTCTGCACCTATGGCACCCAGGTTAAACATTTCTGTAATAAGTCCAAAGCAATGCACGTAAGCAAAGAATTAAAGCCCCATATATACAGACATATAGCTGAGATGGATTGGACCTTTTTAGTCAAAGGTTTGGGGATGGAAGTTGTGGAAAGCCATTTTGTCATGGCATTTACTGTCCACATACTTCCTGAGGTGAAGATTTTGTTTGACTCTTCTAACAACCTGAGCCAGTTACATGAGCCTGGAAATTCCTGTATATTTTGGGGCCTTCTGAGGGCAGATGGCTGGAAGGAAACCTCCAGCAGAGGTTGGATGCTATTCCATGAAAGCTTCATGCTCTGCATCTTATGAAAGAAAACTGATACTTTAACAATCAAAATCTTGTTAGGATGGCAAGAATCAGCTCTGTGTCTTGAAATTAGGAGTAAGTTACTGTAATTGCTTTGTAAGACGTTGTTATCTTGCAGAAAGAGCACTACGTTCCCTGCCTTTCACTTTCTCCTTGGCTTTGATTAAAGCAATGCTTTAAGTAGGTATCACCCAACAGAAACATCTCCTTCTACCATGGCTGGCAATCTATTAAATCTGGATGTTGAGGGCCGAGAAGAAAAGGGTCAGGTATACTGGGTCTCTACCCCCTTTCAGATGCTGCATAATGCTCCTGCCCCTTCCCCTACCAGACAGATGTGCCAGGTGTGTGCGGGAAGGAGAACAAACTCGAACTACAGCAGTCAACAGCCGGAGGTGCAGAGGTGTGGAGAGGAGCCCACGCAGCAGCTGTGTTTTCCCTCCAGGACCTTTCTGCCAGCCCCATGTCCTGGCATGACCCAGCCCAGGGCTCACAGCCATCGCACAGCCTGCTTCCCACCAAGCAAAGCAGGGCAAGCTTAGCACGTTAGCTCCTTCTTCTCTGCCCAACTGACTGGACCCAAAGCCAAGCTGACTGAAGGGAAAGGGTATCTGTACACCCTGATGTGAGCTGCACTGGGGCGCATGAATCAGGCGTTGTCTTCTCCCAGCTGTGGTAAAGAGGTTGTTTACCCCATGTCTCATCCATGAGAGAAAAAGAAAACTTGGCCAATGGAACAGCAATGCTGTAAAGCTCCTTTGCCAGGCCTGCCAGAGCCATCAATATTGTTTTATAACTAGCTTTCTTGTCTCCAGAAAACATGTTCAGCATCCAAGGGTTGTGAGTATGTTCCAGATGTGGCCTTGATCCCAGGTGTCACCTCTGCACAGACCTCCTTGAGGTTTCTTTAGGTGAGACATGACCAAACCTCTAGATGGGAAAAATTACCCAGCTATTATGGGAAAAAGGACAAGACAAGGGCAAAAGACAGAATAAAAGGTCTCTCTGTTCCCTTTGGGCTTCCAGAGCAGAGAGGGTCCTCTAATATGTGCTGAAATTACAAAATGTACTGAATATGTTCTCTAATATGTACTGATTTTACAAAAAAAAAAAAAAAGGCCACAAAATGTGACTTACAAATAGAGTTTAATGGTGCATATCTTGGTCATGGAGTGATTTTGCGATCGTAATAAATCTTAAAACAGATTAATATATCTGCTGTTCAAGATGGAGCACAGATGTAGAAAAAGGTACAAAATATTTTATTCATAAGTCTAGCAAGACTGGGAACTCAATCCGACTGACTACGCTGACCTACTTTCCATGAATACCTGATCTCACACAGCCGTGCTGGCTCTCCCAAAACTGATAGCACAACAGGTGAACATGCTTTCCTGGCCGCTTCAGAGTGGGGAGCTAAAGCATGATTTTTAGCTCCAGAGTTGCCGCCTTTGCCTTTTATTTGAATTCAATGCAGAGATAGAATGATTTTTCCCTTTATTTTCAGTATCTGGTTTCGGTCAGACTTGTTGGCTTAGTACTTCCTGAATGTGAAAATCTTTAGCGTGAAGCATTAAAATAACGTTGCTGTCTTTCCTGTGGGCTGGTATTGTAGCTAAATTAGCATCACTACAAATAATTTACAAAATACACATGCTTGTTCACTGTATTATAAAACCATGTCTTGTCCATGATATACTTTCTGCTGCAGATTTCATATGTTGCAATCCCATATCCTGAAGTGGAAATTTCCAGTCAGTTAAGTCTTTGTAATAGTAATTTATGGATACTCGAATTACTGCCACTTATTTGAAACCTCTTGCAAAATACACCTTGATATTCTACAGATCTTTGTATAAAAGATGAAACTGAATTTGACATTTCTCCCCATTTTTTCTTTTCCTTCTTCTAAGTAACAGTTTTTTCTGTACGTTTATTCCTCACTGAAACATAGCATTCTCCCTCTTTTTTTTTTTTTAAGAGCAGCATGCTACGTGTTACATGCGCTAATGAATTGGCATTTATAAAGCAGAATGTATACCGTATCTAAGACGACCGCTGTGAAAATGCCTGAGTTGCTGCACTCTCTAAATAGAGCACAATTATGGCATACGGTTGGAGTGCTTTTATCTGTACTGCCACTGCTGGAAATTTAACTGTGTATGTGACCTGAATATTTAGAGCTCAATGGAAAATTCCATAAATGCAGTGTAGCTTCAGAGCACCTAACAGCTGTTACAAATATTATACCCATTATGCACCATAGCCAAACGATACCTATGAAGTCCCCCTGCCATCCTGGATGTATTCTGTCATTTATATCAATACAGTATTTTATAAGTACCTTTGAAAAATTCAATGACTCTAGTTACTAAATACCATGCATAATAACTCAGTGCTAGTTTCTCCTCTCTGTATATTTACACCCCTCCCTGGATGTATGCTGTTGATGCTCAAACCTGAAAATGCAGGAGGCAACTACATCATGTGCAGACCACACTTACGGTACACTTTTGTTTGCTTGGTTTGATATACATGCCAAAAGCCACTACCCAGCCAAGGAAACTCAAAAAGAGAGGGAATAGCTCTTCACACTCTTAGAAGGTTTCTTATCACAGTGGGATGGAACAGAGGCGTAATGTATCCATGGATGCTCCCTTTCACTCTAGCTTACTATAGGAGTATGCCAAAACCCCACAGCATCGTCATAGAAGGAACTGCAGAAATAACAAATAAGAGAGTTTATAGGAGCAAAAGAGAGTTTACAAAGCGTTACATTTGAAAGAGCACAGTAGTTTAACCAAGATTACACAAGCTGCAGGCTGGCTTCCTAACTAATGATTCTTCCTGCCTCCTACTTATAGATCAGTTCCTCCTGCTTTTATGCTGTTAGAACACGTTAAAAGAGCCTCTGCTACAGAGAGGAGAAAAGCGCTAAATGTGGTGTGCCCAACTGCTAGTCACAGCCTGCTGCTGCAGCACTGCCCCGGCTGTGTAAAGGGACGGGGAGGAAAGGAAGTGTTTGCTGGCATCCAACTGGGTGTTCATGAGTGCCTGGCCCAATCTTAGTAACATAAAGGTATCAGAGTAGAAGTAATGGCATTTTACCTACCTAAAACCAAGGTCTGTGTGGTAAAGTAATTTCTCTGTGGAGGAGACCCAGAAAGGTTACAAATTCCATCCCTTTGCCCTCAGCTGAGCAGGACCAACACTGTCCACGTCAGTCCTGACAGTGCTTGTCTAGCTTGAGTTCATGGTCTTCCATAGGCACCACCACGTCTTGAGGCAATCTGTTCCAGCACTTCCTTGTCCTTGCCCTTACAAAGTGTTTTTTAACTCCTGATGTCTAACGTGAACCTTTCTTGCTGCAGTACGTCCATCATTACTCGTCCTAAAAACAAACAGATTGTTCCCTTCCTCACTGCAATACTGCCTCTGCACGTTGCTCCTCACAGTAACCCCTCATTAGTATTAATGACACTCATCTCCTCAATCTATGCAATGACAAGAAGAGGAGACTGTATGTGAGGCTCTGTCAGTGAAAATGGGAGACAGAGAAGGAGAACTAACCAGCTGTCTAAACCAGGGAAATGGCAACCTGCCCCTGACAAACCACACAGCAGTCAGCCTACCGGGGCATGCAGAAGTAGAGTTAAGATTAATCCTTGCTCCCATGGGGATGTTGCAACTCACGAGGATTCCCACAAGGAAACAGTCCTTGAGCACTCCTGAGCATCAGAAACAGAATTATCGGAGACCCTTCCGAGGCTCAGCCTTGGGGAAGGTATTTATGCAGGCCGGATTTGTTACACGCACTTGCAAGCGAAGACTCGTTCTCAATCAGATCCTGTTAAACTAATAGAGTTTAAGGCAAACTACAGTTCGAAACAGGTGATGAAAATTATTTTATTTATTGATTTACAGTTTAGTATTGTATCCACTTCAGTTTACAATAAGATTGTGTCAGAAAATCAGACCATTGAAGACTCCACTCTATTTTCCCTATCCCTGGCTTCTTTTGTCTCTGATGCAGAGGCATCAGAGCAAGTTAATGTCATTGACTATGTCTGTTCTTGTAATACTTTGCATCTTCTCCAGGTCCCCACCAAATTCTCTAATCGACCACAGATGTCAACTCCCATCTCAAGGATCACAGTCACGACAAAGGTAGCGCTTAGAGAGCACCATCCCCCACCACCATGTCAAAATAATATAGTCACATCTAAGCATCTTGTGGAGAACTGGTGATTCAGCCAAACGTGAATATGACCTCAAAAATTTTAATTGGCAGAATATAAATTTTCTATGTTAAATGAGAAATACGTTTGGGGATATGGTAGGGGATGTTTAGCCAAAAGGATTTTGGGGAAAAAAAAATAAAAATCACTATGTTTCAATATGGCAAAAACTCTCTGGCATTGGAGACCCAAAATAGCCCTGACCCCCTAGCTATGATTTGTAATTGCCCTCATGCTCTCTGTAGCTTTCTCAGTTCTGTGACATGAATTACACAATGTCATTAGAAGCAACTCACGCAACTTGCTGGAGCTGCGTGTAATTAAAATGCAGTGGAACTGCTTTAATGCAGGAACTTACCGTCATCCCCCCTTCAGGAGAGAACAGTATGTTCATGTACCAACAGACAGAAGCAGTCACCTCCTGCACACAGGTAGTGCTGTTGGTGGAGTGGGGACTGAGAGCAAGGCAAGGATCTGCTTCATCCAGTTACACCACCCCTGGGGTGCCACAGGAAAGCAGCCCGAGTGCACCGCGATCGTACGCATCCAGAGGAACCTTCAGCTGCGTAATCAAAGCCAGTAACTCCATACCCCACAGCACACCGGGTCCATGCAAACCTCCCAAGGGGGCTCATGGGCAGCTGGAAATCTCCAACCCTCCCGTGGTCTCAGGGGTGTAGAGAGCCTGAGCTAGGTCCCAGCGTGGGCCTGGGAAGGAGGCATGGTGCCAGCCTCAGCTTTGGGTTAATGAAAACCGCAGTGACTTCTGAGACTTTTTTTGTACTCACTGGGATTGTAATTTAAAGGGTCAGATCTCTTCCAGCCCCAAAGGGTTAGCATCATCTGCCACATATTAATTTGTAATTTACAGTAGTAAAGTCACCTCTCATAGGATTTACATGAATTTTCTGAATTTCACTATTACTACTTTGACAGAATAATAACAATTTTGAGGCTGATGGTATTTGTTAACTTAATTCATAGGTAAAAAAAAATTAAATATTTTCAATGTTGTCATAGTATTGTCTTTTTATTCATACTAAGTTAATGGTTACACTCTCTTAAGAAATTGAATACAAATGCTACTTTTATAGTGTAAAGCCTGTTAAAAATCACTGCTTTTCCTGCAATTGATAGTTTGGCTTTACCTTGCATTTATGACAAAACTATTTTCGATGTTGTACCCTTCTGGTATCTTTTCTTTTGATGGAACCCTTCTGACTTCAGCCAGAGTCACTGGAAGTCATTGAAGAATCATAGAATCATGGAATGGTTTGGGTTGGAAGAGACGTTTAAAGATCATCTAGTTCAACCCCCCTTCCATGAGCAAGGACATCTTTCACTAGATCAGTTGCTCAAAGTCCCATCCAACCCGGTCTTGAACACTTCCAAGGATGGGACATTCACAACTTCTCTGAGCAATCTGTTCCAGTGCCTCACCAGGCTCAGAGTAAAGATTTCCTTCCTTATATCTAATATAAGTCTACTTTCTTTTAGTTTAAACCCATTAATAGAATCAAAGCCAGAGATTCAGAAACCTTCAGCAATGACATTGTTAGTTAGCATTATCCTTCAGGAAAACTGGAGCACTGTTTTGCCAATTCTCCCAGTTGAATTGCAAATCTTTTAAAAACCCAGATCCTGAATTCTTGGGAAATGAAGCATGTTACAGGGGAAAAAAAATAATCACAGGATTAATGGTTGTGGAGAAAAATTTGGAAAAGACAAACTATAGGGGACTGAAATACCACAACACACACAGATAAAAATTATGCAAATGTTATTTTAAAGCGTTTCTGATTTTAAAACCAATCCAAAAATTCTGAATCTCTGTGACTCATGATACTTAACAAAGGGAACAAATCCTAAAACTGGGAATATTTGTGCGCTTAATTCCAATGCCTTGTAAAGGGAATGCAATTGACAGCTGCCACAGTTCTATTTGGATCAGTACATGTGGTCATTTCATTTAAGTGAATGACTTGCTTTCATTTGAGAGTGGAAACATAAAGTGCTGTCATGTGCTGCACTAATGGGATAAACCTGGGATTTCCACAGAACCTCCCATGCTTATCTTCTCCCTGATGTCTGTTATAATGATGACCTCATCTCAAAGAAAATTTTGTTATCTAAAACTGTTTTCTCCCACGTAATTGTTTGGGGTGAGGTTGGAAGGGATGGTGACTGGCAAAGCAGGAAGAGTCAAGGCACCCTGGCAATACGTAGCACGTTACACACTGTTGATCCAACCCAGTCCAGCAATGACTACATGGCCATGACAGCTGTTCAACAACTGTTTGAAAGGGACTGGCGTCTCCAGCAGTTCTTTCTTGAAGGTCCCAGTGACACTGAGTGGTGACACCCACCCCAGTGACTCAGATTGACACTCATGCTTGTGACCAGACTGGCAGCTGTCACTCCTTGGACTGGTGCTGCTGGGTTCCAACACAGAGCAGGCAAGGAAGATGAGGACACGGTGCTCTTGCGCTGTTGCCGTAACCTCTTCACCCTGCAGTAGCAGCCAGCTATGCCTACTGTGGGTTAGGACCCCAGCATTTTAGGGACTCCTGTAGAAAAGGATAATAGAAAAATGATCCCTGCACTAAGGAGCTTCCAGGCTAAAGTATCCACCCTGTATGTAGACAGCTTTATTCCTTAGGCCGCCTGTCTCAAGTCCTTTCCCCACCTTAAAGCATCAATAGTCATTTAAAAGGATAAAAATTCAGGTTAATCTTTGTTGCCAGCTCCTGATTTCATGTCTCAAAATCCTATAGGAATAGATATTGACCCGTGGAGGTTTACTGTATCTTGTGATTTCTATTAATGTTACCTTATGAGAAATAAAACATGGAATCGAGACAGCAAAAAGCACACAGGCAGCAGCTCCTTGCCCTGTGTTTCATGTAGATGGTAAGAACAAACAGCAGGTGTCAGCACTAATCCAGGACTAGAAATGTTCACATGCAACTTAATCAGACCCCACTTTACTGTTCTCAAAATACATATGCTTAGACTGTGAAGAAACTCAGCAAGATCTCTGTTTGGAAACACAAATATATTTCTATTTAAAGAACCTTAGCAAATTTTAAGTATCACTTTTACATGAGTACTCCTAGCTAGCAAGGGAGTACATCTACATGGATAGGTTTTGGGCTTATCCTTGCACTAAAAGATCACCAGATCCTCGCTCTTCCCTAAAAATGAAAATTATTTTTAAGAAGTGTCTTCAGAAGAGATAGTAGTTTGGAAAATGGAAAGTGCAAAGGTTCAAGGGAGACTTGCCAGGCAACAAGAAGGCCTGAAGCTGAAGGACAGAGGAGAACCAGTGGACTCTTGGTGCAGTTAGCAGGTGGGGGTTGGAGCTCAGCCCTGCTTTGGGGTAGAACAGGATGGGGCAAGGGAGTTAAACAGGTATAAGAATATGGCTTCTGTGGTCAGGGATAGAAGTAGACTCCATGTCTGCTGAACAAGATCTACAAACAACTGAAGATTTTCCTGGAAATAAAGCATAATTTAGCAATACAAGTATGCACGAACCATGTGCACCTGCGTGTTGAACTACATGAAAATGTGGAAATAGGAGAACAGCATCCTTCCTGTCTGGTCACCACCGCTTTGAGGTCAGTGGAAGCTGGATTTCTTCAGCATAAATTAACACACTGCCTCCCAAGACCTGGAAAATTTTTCAGCTCTTGAAAAAGAAGGCCAAAATGAAAATACTATAATGTGCCACTGATTGCATGGACGTTTCCTGCCAGCACGAAGCACAGTAAAATTCCTCAGGGTTTTGAACAGCATCACAGCTACTAGAGATACAAGAACATACTACCTATCATAAAGCCCACAACCGCACTTTCCAATATCTGTGGTGGGATGTCTCAAATTTTGCAGCAACGTGATGTCTGCAACAAATAATCCCTGATAAGACTGCTCCAAACAGTAATCTTTCAGCCAAGATTTCTCCAAAAATAGAATCATTTTTTATATCAATACATAGTTTTATTCTATTGGGGTTTTTCTTTCTAGTTTTCTGAAGCATTTTCCATCAAAACCAAAAAATACCAGGCTTAATAGCTTTATTAGCTACAACTATAGCTTGGTCTCCAAGGATCACATGTTCCTTAACTGACATTGAATGGAAGAGGACAAGAAGTATACCCAGGGTCAATTATAAAAGTAAAAATAGCTTTGCTCTTTAAGATCGTATTAGTTTTCGTTACAAAATCAAACCAACGTCCGTTTATATTATGAGCTTAACAGACTCAGATAGTTCCTCCTGAGCTAAGCACTAAGCCTCAGTCTGAACAAACCGGCAAGATGCTCAGAGCCACCTTCAGTTTTTAGCAAACATCACCAGTAGGTTACATCCAGCTGTCTCCCCTGTCATCCCATGATCTTTGCTCCCTGAACTCCTTTGCTCTATGCTATTTTTGAGGGACCAAAAAAAGGAAAAAAAGAAAAAAGTAGGCTGTTTTTATTAACTAATAAAACAATTTACTTTGATTCATCTTCTCTGACCAGAAAAACATAAGAGGTCATCAATCTTAACTTTTCTGGCAGCACAGAGATGTCAAACCAGAATTAAGTGGTGGAAAAATTGTTGAGAGAGAAAATGGAAAAAACAAGACAGAGTGAAAGATAGCGAATCTTCTTTCTCAAAAGAGGGGAAAAGAAATACTGCTGAACTGCCTTGCTGCTAGTTGACATTCTGTCAGGTTAGAAACTTCATTTTTCATGCAGAATCAGAGACATTATGATACCTGAGAAGAGCTGCAGGCTTTTCAGGAATTCAGAGAAAAAATAGGAAAGTAAACAAATTCTCCCATGAATTAACAGTGATTTGATCTCCATTTTTTATAATAACAAAGAAAATTGCCCGTTACAGCATACACCTGAAATTAGTTGCATCACCTTTCCTTTGCAGGATGCTCCAGTGTGGGTCTACAGTTCTCTTCTGCCTTCATCTGTGAACTGCTCTCCCCAAGGTGTCTTCTCTCATCTTAAGTGGTGGCTGGGTCTTTTCCAAACAGAAGCTCAGAAGATTGAATTTTTTACCGTTTCAACACTTTCTTCACCCACACCAAATGCTCTTATGCATAACCCCAAGGGATAGGATGAGCTCTACATCACACTCCAAAGATGAGGAAATTCCGGTGGCTCCACAAGTAAAGTGAAATCACACAATCTGTCTACCACAAATATCCCACATCTAGACCTTAGATATAAAAAAGTATTAACAAAAACACTGTTCAGCTGCTCTGTATTACCACTCCAGCCATGACAGAACGAGTGCTGGACTGAAGTATATTGGCTCTGTAGCCAGTGCAATTCTCCACTCTTTGAAATCCCCGCCAGCCAGCCAGAAGAAAATTTCAATAGCTGGCAGGTGACCTAATCACTTAGCTCCGTGGCAAGGCAAGGTTACCGCTGAACTGAACACAACATAACAACCTGACAACACATGCACAAAGGTGAGCTCTGTGTCAGATTTTGTAAATACTTACAGGTGGGTAAAGAAAAGGATTTTAGCCACTGAAGATGTCTAGGAATCTGGGAGCCATTGAGGACAACAAAACAAACCTCACTAGGAGGAGAGGACAGACATTCTTGGGCAACCAGTGCCCACAGGGATCTTCAAATGAAGGGACCCCAAAGTCTACCTGACAGCAGACAGCTGCTGACAGTTCTCAAAAAATGAATATAAATGAATAGAAATACGCCAATGAAAACATTATCTCAATGAAATATAACAAGGGGATCCCCTAATTTATTGAGTGCAAAATTTTATTAGATCCTGATTTTCTGCTTGCTTACTGAAATTGTTTAGGGCTACTAAAACGTGCTTATTCATGTACAGTAAATACAGATATACACAAGTGTTCTGGGTAACGTCCAAAGGGAACTTTCAAAAAACAGAGTTTATGAATGCAAAGCTCTAATTTGTGTGCAAACAAGTGAGAGTGGTTTTGAGCAATGCCATCTTACCCTTTCTTAAAAGGATCTTCTGAGCGTTCAGTAGCTCCTTTGTGTGCCTTTTATTCTTATCTGTGATCCTATTTGTCACAAGACCCTCCGCATCCTTAAATATTACCTCTTATCTGACCACACTAGTCTAAAAGCGGATGAAATATTTATGCGTCACATAAATACATGCCACATGGCAGAGTGAGAGTGAATACGGGAATGCAGGCATGTGCAGTCACATAAAGACATGACTTCATATTGAAAAAGATGCAAACTCCATCCATTTGCAGGGCTACAATAATTTCTTGCTTGTCACTTTACATGAGTAGTTTACCAGAAAAACAAATTGACGGGATTGTGCCAACCAGCCCTTTTGGAAATGAACACAGACATATTTTTGGATTTTCAGGACATTTATCTGGTTTTAAATATCTATAGTGAGACGTATTCTAACAGAGGAGTCTTTAAGAAGCCCTCTCAGAAAAGCAGAATTTAGTTCGTTCATCCATGAAGTGCTAAAGAGAACAGTGTTTTCTATCTAGTAAAGACTTTTATCACATCAAACTATTTGTCACAGTATTATCACTTATATTTCTTTTTAACAACAGATTGCTGCAAAGCCATGAGCAGTTCTTTAATGTTTTGTTTTATCCTTACTAGCTGCCCACTTATTCAATACCTTATCTAAAGACAGATTGACTCATTTCCTCCCAACTACTGCTATGGAAAAATTTAGAATAATGCCTGAGAGCTTCATACACATTCAAGAATTTATTTCCACCTCCTCTCTGTGAGAAGGCAGCTATTATTGTCCCTATCTTTATAGCTGGATAATTAATGCATTGAAGAACTGAAATCAGATTTACTCTAAATGCCTATTTAGGTGCCTATTTTAAGAAAAGGAGGGTCTGAACATTACAGCTCCTGCGCTAAGCACTGCTTTTGCAATAATCCCAAGTTAAGCACTTGATATACAGATTCCAGGTCCCTCATGTGTCCCCTCTATTTATTCCTCTCCTCCTGGGCCAGTGAAAAGCTATCCTTTTCTGCAAGATCTCACCACTTCAACAAATCTTATAGAATCATAGAATCATTTAGGTTGGAAAAGACCTTTGAGATCATCAGTCTTGAAGATCTTGTCCACATCCTCTCTTCCCTTCCACTTCTTTTGCAATGATTTATACCCAACCATCAAAATAGCCTTTGGGCAGTAGAGGATTTGGATTTGGACTGATCACAGCTCAGTAGAGAGACAGTGAAGTAGGGATCTGAACTTCTCACTCCTCATAAAGTCATTATACAAAAAAAAAAAAAAAAAGAGCAATCATCATGTTTGTCAATACTTGCATGTACTTAATTTTGGAAGAAGCTTGGTTTTGTCTGGCAGGGTAAGTTTGACAAGTTACTTAGCAGAGACTCACTTCATTTCTGGAGCCCAAATGCTCTCAGAAAAGAGGTATGTACTAAGTTACTCTGCAGAGAAATTTATGGACTCACCCAGGAAGAACACAATGGACATCCAGAGATCCAAGCCACACAGAAAGCTCCTACTGAAGGAAGTGCTCCTAAGGTTGGGTGAAGAATCTGAACCACATTATGAATGTAAACAATCCCCACTTTCCTCCCTTACGTCCTTGAAAGGACCTAATCGTACAGCATAACGCATATTCACAGTGCTTTTAATTTTGTTCCCCCTAAATTTGGAAACGTTTATTTTTTTATTTAAGATATCTGAAAGCATTTAAAGATATCTTCCTTGTCATTCTTTTATTAAGAAATACCTTGAAGTATTACAAGGGCATTTCGTGATAGGACAAGGGGTAATGGGTTTAAAGTAAAAAAAGGGGAGATTTAAATTAGATATTAGGAAGAAATTCTTTACTGTGAGGGTGATGAGGCACTGGAACAGGTTGCGCAGAGAAGCTGTGAAGGCTCCGTCCCCAGAAGAATTCAATGCCAGGTTGGATAGGGCTTTGGGCAACCTTTTCTAGTGTAGGGTGTCCCTGCCCATGCCAGTTGGAACTAGATGATCTTTGAGGTCTCTTCCAATCCAAACCATTCTATGATTCTATTCTATTCTATTCTATTCTATTCTATTCTATTCTATTCTATTCTATTCTGTTCTGTTCTGTTCTGTTCTGTTCTGTTCTGTTCTATTCTATTCTATGAACTTTAATAGCATCTTCAATGCAATTGTCATGTGAATGGGAACTACAGAATCTGCCTCATGGGAAATTCCAGAATTATTTTTGTTCCAAAAGAAAAAGAGCTGTTAAAGTATTAAAAAAATTGTTATTGATTTAATTCAGAAACAGAAAAAAAATTGTTGAATTGACTCAGAAATTAATCATAAACAAAAAAAAAAAAAACAGCCATGGGAAATGACAGTTTGAAAACTTGATGCTTCCCTTTCCTGGCCAATCTGTATGTTTTGTAGTTCTCCTACAGTCATGTGACTCTTGCAATGCTCTGTGCAACTTGGTCAGAGCAGAGCATCTCCTGCTTCTTTTGAAAGGGAGCTGAGCTCCAGATTGGGAGTTTGAGCTGCAGCTGCCACACATCATTAAAAACCATCAAAGAAAACTCCCAGCACCAATATAACAAGTAGAAATATTCTGTCTTGGATTTCTCAGTGGCAACTGTTCAGGTTCCTTTTCTCCTCAGTAAAAAAAAAAAAAAAAAAATCAGTGGGAAAAGAACACATGTTTTTCTATGGGATCATTTTGACAAAAAATTTGTAGACACTTCCAATTGTGAACATCAGTGAACTTCACACGGGGCAGAAGTTTTGTGATCAGAAGAGACTATTATACTCATCGTCTTGACCTCTGAAACTTGAACAAATCATCCAGTAATTCCGATCCTGAGATCAGAAATTTGTAGGTAGCTGAAGTGAGCAGCTTAGGAAGCCTACAGCACTATTCTGAACATGTGATGTTCTTGGTCTAACCCAGCTTGCACCTACCTTAAGCTCTTGCCTGGAGAGCAAAGGCAGCCCATGTGCTCTCTCTAAGGAGAGGGACCTTAGACCTGAATCATGCTGTGGACGTATACACCTTGTCGACCACCAAAGAAGCCCTTGGCCACTAATTTTCATGTCTCAGCTGAGCAATCAGAGTTAGGAGTAGTAAATCTGAGTGCAAGAGAATTTATCACATGCTTAGTAACTTGCTAACCATTTCTTATGTTCTTAGTAAGCACATTACAAACACCACTAAATTTTTTCACATTTTTCATGCAGAGAAACTGGGGAGTGAGACTCTTGGTAAGAGTCATGTAATAAGTCAAGATTAGAACAGAGTACCTTGCTCCCACAATTAACTGTCTTCCCTTTGTATAAGTATTTCCAATGTAGTTCATATGCTGTGCATTTTAATGAGGTAACATAAGCACATGCTGACCCCTCTGTTCTTTAATACCCCTAATTCAGTCTTATTCTGATCCTCTAAGCTGCATTTCTGCCTTACTGCTGCATATTTTATAGTGTTAACATCTCACAGAGCTCTCTTCTTCCAAGTCCCTTGTTTTCGCCTCCATCCTGCTGTTCCCTGTTTTGCTCCACATATTCATAAATATTCTAGGACATTTTTGTGCAGACTGTCTTCCAGGCCATCTTTTGGACCTTTCTAGCACAGCAAGATTAACTGAGATGGTCTCAGCGGAGCCAGTTGTTATGCCAGGACAAGCCTTCCACACCTCACAAACTGCTTGCTTTGCTCATCCAGGAATAGCAGGAGGTGTTTTACTCCCAGAAGCTGTCAGAGGATCCTCCTTTCACACAGGAGTGATGTGTTCCCTGTAAAATTCACTCTGAAGTCACTTGTGGTGCTCTGACAACAGATCTTGGAGGCCATCAGCTGCAATAACTGCAGCCTTGGATGCTCAACCACTCTTAAACATGTCAACGAGCTTCTTTTTCACCTAGAGCTCTCTGCAGGAAGCCTGATTGTGGTATCCTGCTCCCTCAGCTCTGATGGGACCACTTCAACAGCAAAACCAGAAAATTATGGTACACCACTTGGCTTATCAGGTGGACATACCTTATCCCAGTTGTTAACAGGTCCAAGTTGTCTAAGTTTTCCTTCCTCCTTCTTAAAAATGCATACTTGTGGTTCTGTGGTGGGTTGACCCTGGCTCGAGTCCAGGTGCCCACCAAAACTGCTCTATCACTCCCGTTCCTGAACTAAACAGTGGAGAAGAAGTACAATGAAAGGCTCATGGGTTGAGATAAGGGCAGGGAGAGATCGGTCACCAATTACCGTCATGGGCAAAACAGACTAAACTTAGAGAAGAGTTCATCTAATTTATTATCAAGAAAGCAGAGTAGAGAAATGAGAAATAAAACTTAATCTTAAAACACCTCCCCCCACCCCTCCTTCCTGGGCTTAACTTCACTCCCAATTTCTACCTACTCCCCCCCAGCAGGGGGACAGGGATGGGGGCTAAGGTCAGTTGATCACATGATATTTTAGCTGCTTCTTCCTCCTCAGGGGGAGGACTCTTCACACTCTGCCCCTGCTCCAGCATGAAGTCCCTCCCATGGAGACAGTCTTCCACCAACTTCTCCAACATGAGTCCTTCCCATGGGCTACAGTCCTTCACAACTGCCACAACATGGGTCTCTCCCATGGGGTGCAGACCTTCAGGGACAGCTCCAGCTTGTGTCCCTCTCAGGGTCACAAGTCCTGCCAGCAAACCTCCAGCGTGGGCTCCTCCTTCCACAGGGCCACAGGTCCTGCCAGGAGCTTGCTCCAGCAGGGGCTTCCCACGGGCTCACAGCCTCCTTCAGGTGCCTCCACCTGCTCTGGCATGGGGTCTTCCTTGGGCTGCAGGTGGAATGTCTACTCCCCATCATCCTTCCTCCATGGGCTGCGGGGGGACAGCCTGCCTCACCATGGTCTTCAGGGGCTGCAGGGGAATCTCTGCACTGGCACCTGGAGCACCTCCTCCCTCTCCTTCGCTGACCTTGGTGTCTGCAAAGTTTCTCACATCTTCTCACTCTTTTCTCTGGCTGCAAAAGCTCATGCTAAGTTGTTTTTTTCCTTCTTAAATACATTATCACAGAGGCACTACCACTGTTGCTGATGGGCTTGGCCTTGGCCAGCAGTAGGTCCATCTTGGAACTGACTGACACTGGCTCTATCAGACACAGGGGAAGCTTCCAGCAGCTTCTCACAGAAGCCACATCTGTAAGCCCCATCCTACCAAAACCTTGCCACATAAACACAGTGCAGATTCTTATAAAAATATAATACTTTCCTTTGCAGGTAACTAATCCATACCATGTCTGGTTCTCATCCAGCACGCTGTATGCTACTGAAGTTAAGACACAGGGCCAATGCTGTTGAGGGATTTAGATGAAAATCCAGCCCAGCTTGGCTGGAAACCCTGGTCAGGTCTGCCATCTTCTACTTCTGCACCAACACATGCAGTGAGAGACCAACAGCCTGCAAGCCCGTCCCCATGAGCCTGATGTCCCCATCACAACACACTATCCCCATCTTTTTCACAACAGGTAGCCAGCACCACCTTTTGTCCAAAAAGTGTGAAAAAAAATGTGAAGACTTACAAGAGCGTCGTTACCGCCAAGTCTCTTCTATCTATTGTCCAAGCTGGGGAACATAGCCTGTGGCTAAGATCACTCAGCTGCTCCTGCCCTGCAGCCAGCTGAGGCCATGGGGCTGATATGTCCCCATGTCCCTGCACGTGTGCTGGGACTGTCCCTCACAAGGGTGGAGATGGACTCACAGCTCTCAACTCACTGCCATTTCCCTGTCTTGGGACAGGGGTGACAGCCACGCCACCACAAGTGCTCTTTCATAATTAACAACACATTGACTGGCTGTTTTCCTGTTCTTTTACACATGGCCATGGCCATACACATTTACATGATGGCCACAGAATTGATCCATAGCCTCAGAAATGCTGTTAGATGATATAACTTGACTATCGTGTTACTTCTGGTATTACTTCTGATTCTTCCACCACATTTTGCTGAAATAGGCAAAGCCAACCTCCAGTTACTGCTGCAGCAGCAATCTATCCCATGCCAATAATGGAGCTAGCACTTTAGTGCTTAGTTATAGAGGAAATTAAACATTATGAAAACAAAAGTTATTGTAAGTACTCAGATAAACAAGAATGTTTAGCATATCTGCTTCCCAGAAATAACAGCAACATGCATATTTTAAATATAGTGAGGATATAAGCAAAATCTCAAGAGGACACTGTTTCCAGCTGTGCTCATGCTTTGCATGACGGATGATTTTAATATTTTGATGCTTCTAATTTTTACATCCCTTTCTGTTTGTTTGGGGGCATTCAGGAGAGGAGGATTTGTACCCATTTAAAAACACTTTGAAAAGCAAGAACACTGGCCTAGAAATTCTTGGAAAGAGCTCAGCTGTGCCATGTAGAAAGGAACAGCTTTGATGTATTCGAGGAAGTGCTCCTGCTGAGCTGGCATTTTACAGTTTGTTTCTGTCCAAACCGAGCTGCTCACAGATTCATTAGCAAAGGAAACGCCTGTTCTTTGCCAGATCACACTTGCCTATGCCAAGCTAGTTTAGCCAGGCACCACCAGTTCCTGTACATGGCAGTGCGTAACCTCTGCAGCATGGTCATGTATTAAAGCCGGTGGCAAAGAAACACTGAGAATGGTTTTGCCTTTAAAAGGGTGACTTGAATGTATGGAAGCATTTGCTACAGTTGTACCAAATTCCAAAGATTTTCAGCAATGAAAACCGCAGATTGTATGAGAAATACGTGTCAAAACCTATGTTTGATTAAGCAATGCAAAAATATCTATTTCTGCATCAAACGTGCAATGTGTGTTTTGGTCAAATGCAAAACTGCCTTTGTGCTAAATGAAGACTATTTCTAACGTGAAACTCCTGGCTCCTTTTCCATTGTTTTGCAACACCTCTGACTGCCATCTTCTGTCTTTCGTATGTTCCCCAGCAGCACCTGCCCTCTGTTTACAAGATCTTCTATTCCCCTCAAGAGCTTCCACCTCTTGTCCCACCTTTGGGCGAAGGAGGTGATGCCAGTGGGACCATCTCAACACACATGAGATTTTCCTATTTTGTAAAAAGTTGTAGCTGGACCCAAAAAGGGATAAAGAGCATCTCCACCTAGCTATTTTAAAATTTACCATCAGGGTCCAAATTTCCTGCTAGCTGCCCTGCTGACTGCATATGAGCTTTCCTTTATCTAAACCAGTATCTTATTTTCTAATAGTCTTACCAATGCCATGTTTTTAGTATTTTTTTAAAAAATGTAAGCATGTGTATAAAAGGAACATCACTGATGTTACAGAAGAATTACAAAATACCTTGGTCTTTAAAAGATATATCTTACAGGAATTAAAAGTGAGAGTAGTATAACTAGTCAGAGCAATTGCGAACCTACAGAGGGACAGGGCATCCCCTCCAGCAAGCCAGAGCTGCACTGGGCAGTGCTTCCAGGGGGCTGCCATCTGCAGCAAGAGGCTGCCTTTCCACCACTGTATCTGTTCCTGGGAGTGGACCTGTCTTCTTTCTTGCTGCATTTGAGCTGTTTAAACTAACATCTTTTACCTCACCATTGCAGTGGAATAATAACATTTTGGAGGAAAAGTATTGAGTGCTGAATATGATCTGATACTTTAAACTAGGAAGTGTTAAAATCTCTTTGATATAAAAACTTGGTAGAAATACTGGACATCCATGCTGACCTACACCATCTACACCAAACTGACCAGGAGACTCTCATTAAATCATCTGAGTTCACTAATGTCTTTTTTGCACCTCTGGAAATATAACTGTTCCAGCATAAGCGAGCTGGATGAGACTACATATGAGAGGGTGCAGGAGTCCACATTCAGTTTCTTCCTAGATCAAGGAAACAAGTCATTGGAATATATCAAACACATCTGAAATTAATTTTCTGTCTTATCTCCCACAACTAAAGACCTTTCTTGGTCTAGTGTTTGTTTGCAAAATTATGTTAAATTATCCTCTTAAATGTGTGCATAAAATAGATGCATGCTTGAGTGTTTCGATGATACAGGACTGCTTGACGTAGGGGCAAGGTGATATTTAGCCAAGCATTAGAAACATGTGAGGAGCTGATGCCTGCCTACAAACCTGTGATTTACCATGGCAAACAAGGGGCAAAAAGGAGACATGACTATGTAGTTCAGCACTTAGTATGACAGGAGCAGTTTTTGCGTTCCTGCTCTGAATCCTGGCGCTATTTCTGCATTCTGCATTAAACCATCATCAGCTAAAACAGGTCATGGGAAAGGAAGCTTGAGTCAAGGCAGGTCCTCTCTCCCCCAGGACAGGAAAACTCTCCTGTGTGTCCTTGCTTTCCCCTCCACTTTCTCGGAAGCCTGTGAGCTTAATTCATAGCAATATGTCTTCACTCAAGGAGACAAGTGAGAGACCAAGAAAAGGAGTAGCTGTCAACACTCAGCCCATGGTATATAAAAGCCAAATATGACTACAGAGAGAGCCTTTACACTTGATTTCTTTTGCAAAGTTACATATAGCTGAGGTTTTCCAAAAACTGTCGTTTGCTTTAAACATTTCTAAGTAGAATCCAAAGCAAAAGCAGACATCTCTCAGGACAATCCAAGTTTGATCCCCTCCCTCCCAGCACCTATAGAGAGAGATTACAGTATTTCAAGACTGTCTGTATGTGGCAGCACAGTACTGTACTATTTGTTCAATTAATTACTTAACACAGAGAGACTCAAGATAATATCCTTGGCAATATTTACAAGGTCTTCTGGAGGCAGACCTCAGTTTGCTCTTCACATGTTTTAAACAAACGGAAAGCTGTGTGGGTGCATTTAATGGACACTGCTCAAGCTTGATTGTCTATTAGTTTGGGTTAATAAACCCAATATAAATAATAAAACTCCTGCTGGACTCATGGCACAAGCAGAGCAAGGAAACCTCTGCCTGCAGAGGACCATTTAGACATACGCTCACATGTATTGCTCTGACTGTGAAGAACTCATTGGCTTCATAACTTACATTAATAGAAATTTGGAAAACGTATGCTTTATATGAACAAAGAAAGTTCTATAAGCCCATCTGGCCGGAGGGCTAAACATACTTACTAAATTATTATCTTCTCCATCAGATTATACAGATTTTCTAAAAATAAGTCCATTGCAAATTCTAGAAGTTTCGGAATTTCTTTGAGCCTTAAAATGTAGTGGATTTAAATAGATAAAGAAATAAGGAGCATTACAAAAGACAGCTTCACCAAAGAGCAAGTAACTTTTTGAGGAATACAAACATAAAATTTGAAATAGCTTATATAATTTAAAAACAGATGGGACATAAAGTTTTAAAATCATATTTTAGTATTTCTACTTCATGACTCCAAGCTGCTGTCAAATTGAATGTGTAGATGGCAGTCAAAGTAATAAAGGGCATTTTCGCTTGATCTCTCCTCTTAGACATATATACACGCTTATATAGAGAGAATGAGAGAAAAAGAGAAAGAATTCATCAGGATAGAATTTGAATGAAAGAATTGCTGGGCATTTACTTTTCTGTTTTACTCTCTGAAGTCCTCAATTCTTCTAAGCAGCCAGTTAACCCTGTTTTGTTCCTTGACACACCAAGAAATTTTGATTAACCTTGAATTGAATAGAAATTAAGGATGAATGATGGGGTTTAACTGATGATTAAAATCATACTTATCTCTTAAACACTAACTGGTTACAAAGCAGGATCTAGATAAGACATTAAGTAATTTCAAGTACTTCAAATGCAAGCAATATGCACAACTTCTCAATAGTGATATGTATCTCCGTTTGCTAAAGCTCCTTCTTCCTCTTCCTGTGGGCATCCCGGAGCCCACACTCCTTACATCAAGGCGCAGGAGTCCTAAAGATAAAAGAAAACTAATGCTCATCCGTGTATATGCTAGTGAACACGGGGGGAGATTTTAAACTAATAACACACTTAAAATTTCCTCAGAAGCAAATGTTTGGTGCCTGGCACTTTTGAACCTGAAAGTATGAATCTATGACACGGGTACTGAAAGAATTCCTCTTATATGCAATTTTGAAACAAGTGGCTTTGTAACACACCCCAAAGTTTTGCAGCAGCTAAGTCACAGCCATTAGTTCCCTGACCGCGGTTTCCATGTCTCCATCTTGATTTTCATGAGGCTTTCTTATTTGTATTTTTCTGACGCTTTACAAGATTGGGTCTGGAAACGCTGTCTATGCTGCCTTATCTGCTGTGAAGTTGAGAGCTTGTATTTTCTTATGCAGTTTTCTTTCTTTTTGCAACAAGATCAGGTAGCTAAAGTTTAAGGCCCTTTAAAGGTCCCTTCCAACCCAAACCATTCTATGATCCTATGATTTATGCATAGCAACAGCCACATGCAGTAAATTTTGGACACATTTTATGATAAAGAATACAGAAATAATTCCATTTCTAATGAAAAAAAAAGGTTTATGTGGAAATACTTTATAAGTTTCAATTCTTTAATCTGTATTAGAAACCTGCCTATACATAGCTGAAATCTTTTGGAAGTGATTGCAATTGATATTTTTCTCTGCAATTTCAGATGTCAGCAAAATGCAGATTTTTCAAGTAATCACTGATAAAATAGGATCTTAAAAACAGAGGTGAGAAAATAATTTTTAAACAGCATAGTAAGTTATACAAAACTCATATACTGCAAATAAAATAATTTCACGAAATCCATTGCAAGCAATAAAGAGGTTGAATAGCTCTACAAAGAAATAAATCTACTTTGGGTAAAATTTTGCACATGTAGAGTCAGGTTTTAGGTAACTTTTCTTTTTCTTATGCAATTTATAATGTAAAACCTTAGTATAATGAGAAATTGCAACTTCCTTGAAATATTCTCAGTTCCTTTGATATCAACTTGTAATTTCTTTTACTTCCAGGCTATGTTCTTAACGCTATTTTAATCTATTTTTAAAGTTGGTATTTTTTTGTACCATATCACGTCCCTGAAACAAGTGCTAATCAAGTATGTGTTTACACACTTTCCCAAACAGAGAGATATTTTTAAACTGTAAACTAAAATTTAAATTCTACATATAAATTGAAAGTTTCATTTATTACTTTTCAGACTCAGTGTCTGAATGGACTTTTTCAGCTACAAAATCCTGAAGGTTTCTTAACTGCAATGATTAAGATAATTATAATTTAACGATGTTTTAAGTATTTCAATTTCTTCCAACTCTCTACATCTTAATTTTGACATTGACAAGTAAAATAGGTCACCTTATATTTCACAATATAATAAAGCCTGAATAACCATAGTCAAGGTATCTGTTGCTGATTAATTTAACAGACGTGCCTCCAGATTTTAAAATTCAGTATCAGTAATTAATTATAACAAAACTTTTATGATCCCTTTGTTCAAAAACTGTGTTAATGACAACCACAAGGTAGGGCAGTACTCAAGTCCATGAGGTCATATCCTTCAGCTTTTGCATTTCGTTCTTTAGCAAGCCAAGGCAGGTTGATTTCAATGAAGTGTTGTGCCAGGCCCAACTCAGAGAAAGCATAACTAGAAACAGTATTAAATTACCACTAAATAGATTCCTTTTTTCCCTACCTGGTAGACAGAGACTCTAGCATGCTAGTTCTTTCCTCATATTCGCCCAGGGTAGTCTGTTGCAATTCAGCCAGACTAGATGTTTGAATTGTGTTGTATCATGCCATTCTGGTGTTATTTAACTCTTCCTTCACATTGCTATAACACTTTGGTCGATTTTGAAACTAAAACAAAAAGTTGCAATATTTTACCTTTGAAATTTTCTAAATGAATGGTGCAATTCTCAGAGTATTTTTAGGCTCAAAATGTTTGCCAAACTGGACCTGAACTTATGCTTAGTTTCAACCCATCTCATACGGCATTTTCTAATCATGCTGGATCAAATACTGATTTATCCATGGGCTCAGAGAAGAACTACAATCTCCTTAAGAGCTATAGGCTGCTTTCCAGAAGTGAAAACAGCTAAAATGTCACTCCAGTGGTTACATCTAACTTTTCCTTCTCCTGAGCTTTATCCTTTGTGTCATATTTCCAGAGCTATCCATAACAGAGAAGAACATGGACATGCCATGCTGTTGAAAATTGGATTTTGAAAAGAAAAAAAAAAGTAAAAAGCCTACCAAACCAATAATTAATTTGGACTCTTTATTTTCTTATATTCCTTATGGATTGCAGTTCAGGCAGAACTGGCCAGTCCCAGCCCCCACTAACATCAGGTTGTCCTATACTTTCCACTACTCACCTGTGATGTAAGTGCCTTATAACCTTGTCCAGGTTTATTTGGAATAGATTTTTCCATGATGGATAACAAGTCAAGGCAAACGTTTTATAGGTCTTTACATAATTTTCATGCTTTAACTGCTAATGATTGATCAATATTAAGAAAAAAGTCTGACTTCTGGTAAATCTCTTTAGGTTTTGAAATAAAATCTTGAGCTTTAGTCATAGGCTTCTTGAGGTGGAGGAGCTACCTTCCAGGGCTGGCCAAACAAAAACTTCTGTAAAAAGTCTTACTGGGCACAGCAACAGAGAAGAGGGAAAGATCATTAAAGATTATGTATACTTGTAAAAGGCACATGACCTGAGAATTCGCTGGTAGTCTTGACCCTTGCTTTTCTATATGCTTTGAATGCTTGAACTCACAGTCTTAAAGTGCTGTTAAGTGAGGCCTGTATGTGTAGGTTGGCACGTCTATTTCAGTATTAACTAGAAAATCATCTTTAAAGAGAAATAAAGAATATAAAGCTGCAACATAAACTCAGGAAATACTACCAGAAACTGGTTTACACAAAAGCAATATGAGCAAAACAAGAAAAACGGTTCTGTTCATTTAATCATGTTAGTTTCAGAGAGACTTAACTGTGAAACAGGTTGCACAACATAAGATTCTCTCTTCATCTTGCAACATTCTCATGAGAAACTATTATTAAACAGTTACAAACTAATACAGCTTAGGTAAAATATGGTACATCGAGTCCTTTCCTGAAAAAATAGACGTATGCTGAATACAGCAATTAATTAGCCCAGTTATATATAAAGCATGACAAATAATTTCACTTTTAATCATGAAGTCCTGCTGACTCTCTGCTTTACTTTGTGAAGAAATGCTTCTAACCTGTAGTGTTTTGTACTACATTTACCCTAAATATAACTCAACTTAAACTTAGTTCCTGCTTAGACTTTGTAGTACTCTTTCAATTAGCGTTAACTTATTAACAGTTAAAACATGAACTTAAGCAATATTACTACTGGCGTTTGAAATTTTAGAATAGCATTAGTTTTAGATAGATAGATAGATGGATGGATGGATGGATGAAGAAGGATAATGCTCTGAACATCCTGCGGCTCATTCTGACTCTTTTCTGTTCAGTGTCAGTGTGCTGGTGTTGCAGTGAATCTTTGTTTAACTTGAAACAGGAATGTTACAGTCTTGATTTTACTTTAGGATTTCTTTTTGAGTTATTACCTTTTTTCAAAGTCTAATTTAAAAAAAATACGTACATATTACATATATATATATAGTAAGGCACTGTAGATGGCAAGGTGAGGCAGATGAGAAAAGTAGACATATCCTATTATGTCTTTAGTACTCAATTCTTGACAGAATATTTGCTATTTATATGAAAATTCTGCATAATTTTTAGGGGGCTGGGCTGGGGTGCAGGCTAGGTGGTTGAGTTTGGGGTTTTGATCATTATAAAATATCTACCACCAGAATCTGATTTTATTTTTTTTAGATAACATTGCCTAATTTTCCTCTAACTTATTTCTCATATTCATAAAGAAAGTCAGAACTACTTCATTGTCTTCAGATTTATATTTTCTAAAACATCACTGTAATTGCCTTCCTTTGATTTATAACACCACTAACCTTGTCATTTGTCTTATGGTTTTCCACCTTCTATTTCAAGCAAGTATTAGTGATAGAGATCTTAACAGAGGTGGAGTAAACCTGCCTCCCCACGCCAGGGTCTCCCCACCAGCAGCTCGTTCACTGGCTAGCACATCTCCAGTGAACACACTGGTACACTGCAAAGGCCAAAAAATTTGCCTTTAATGGTAAAAATTCCTTGTCAGACCTTCAGCTCAGACCACTTCAGGTTCTCGTCCCAGTCTTCTGGTAATATATGAAGGGGAGTTTGTTGGCTATGGACTTTTGGCAAGGGCTGCCTGAGACATTCAGGAGTCTGAGTGTTGACATAGGGTGGTTTTTTGCTATCCTATTAGAGTGTCTATTCCTTTAATAACATTTTATATTACTTCTCAAATGAGTCTCAAGTTCAGGACAGGTCACATCTTGTTTAATACACACTGAAACTAGAATAATACAAATACTTCTTACTCTATTCTAGACTAAGATTAAGATCTCTTGCTTTTAAAATACAGTCAGCAGTCTTTTGATATGATATTGTTCCAGACCATTTAATCTGTATAGTTCCTTCAGAAAACAATATTTCTGAATGCTTAACAAAACATTCCTGGAGCACGAAGTCATTCCGCGTTTCACCCTTCCAGCCTCAGAAATCAACTGTGCTTGTTGCATGTGTGTTTTATTTTGTTTGGCTCATTATTTCCCTTAGTTTAGAGATCAAAAAGTGAATCTGTACTGTAAAAATAAGCCCTGTGCGTATTGAAAGGAAGAAAAGAGGAGAGGATGGGGAACATTTAATCGTATATGGGTTGTATCTAACAGCTTTATTAGCAGTGCGCTTCAGATGCTTTGCATTAAAACTTAATATAAAGAAAGCTGAATGAGTGCCAAAATCAACTGCATTGTTGGATAAATGGTATCACTACACCCAAGTTGTGATTTATTCTGACATAAAATTGCTTGTCTGCAATTAAACGTTCATTATTCTACCCTAAGACATTAGTAAACACCGATCATAAGGATTTAAATTATCATAATGGTTTGTATAAATTCTCTGATCAATTTTTATTCTTCTCATTTTATGCTTCTAACAGCCATTACATAGTCATATTAATATTGATAATTTCCACAGGCGTATATTAAATAGTCTATTTTTGTCTCATCCCAGTATCAGCCTGAATTTACTTACATAGAGCCTGACTGTCTCCCACAATCTGCCCCACCATTTTCTTACTGCATGTTTTCTTGTTGTGTCTACCCATTTCTCTTCGCTTGTCCACTAAGTCATGCTACCCTCTCACTTGTCCTGTAGCTAACATATTTTTACAGAGAAAAAACACAAGTGGTTTGAAAGGAAGGAAAGAAGAGGGAGCTAAGGGAGCTAAGAGACTCCTGAAAAAAAAAGACACGCTGATTTTCCAAGTGCAGGGGTGATGACGTAGATGCTGGAACACATTGGCTCAGAACACTGCAACGATTTCTTATCTACTTCTGCTGAATTACCACACATCAGTAACATAAAAACTTTTCCTCTTTCTAAAAATTTCCATTTGGGCTCTGACTGAAGGTGGAATGTCCTGCGAAGTTTGACCAAAAGTGGTAGTTGCTTATGTGGTCTGAGTGTAAAGAAGCCATGCTGTCCCATAAAGAAATTAATTTTAAAGTGCCAAAAGACTTAAACTCATCCTGTTGACATATTTTTCTGTGATTTTGTATTGTAAAGATAGAAATAAACACAAAAGCAAACCTGGAAATACGACTTAATCAACCGATCAAAGTGTAATGGATATTTACCCAATTAAGAAATCAAGAGGCAGAAAACGCCAAAGGTTGCAAGCATAACCTTAATTCAGTGAATCTTTATTCCAGCCACAGCTATTGGTTATTTAGTCAAAATAAACGATGCTGTTCCCTACCCCATGTTTACTGAGCTAACTGCGCAGCTCAGGCAGAAGCCACGTGGGACAGCTCTTCAGAGAGAGTCCTCTCCCATTGCACTGCCTGGAGACACCGCCCAGCTTGGTCCGTGGGACAGGTTAACATTTTATGTACTAACATGCCAGCATCTTACTGAGGCAAAAGAACATAGGACTTTATGGAATTCTATATTAAATAGAGAATATATAAAATAGATTTTAATGAAGAACTTTACCTACTCTACATTGAACTGTTGACCATCACAATCGGATTGTTAGTAGGAATTGTCACAACATTCAC
This sequence comes from Psophia crepitans, assembly GCA_013399095.1. NCBI lineage: Eukaryota > Metazoa > Chordata > Aves > Gruiformes > Psophiidae > Psophia > Psophia crepitans. Next base: position 389,138 of record VWZZ01004366.1, read on the forward strand.
ATGTGCAGGTGCAATTCGTGCTAAAAATGTTCACAAATCTCGGCATTTGTTCGATGTTGTTTTCTGTATTCAATATGCATTCATACTGACTAAAAACACTTATCTCCTCTAGATTATTTATCCATGAAATAAAAGCAGTAACTGAATGTATATTGCCTGACTTCCCAGTGTGCATTTCACTTGTGTGACAGACATAGTGTTTTAATTGCCAACTCAAGAGCTAAGAAGACAAGAAGTGCCATAACTGGTTTGTCCATGTGTCCTTTAATCTCTTGTTCCGCATATTCTCAGGTCTGTAATAGTATGTGTTATTTAATTAAATGAGCACACACTCAATTATTTTCAAGAGAAGTGTGCATTTGCAAGTAATGCATGCAAAATATTTAATCCTTATGCAGAATCCAATTAATTTCTGAATGCAATTTGTCTGCATAGTTGGTTTTTTTTTTAAGTTGGCCTAGTTAATTATGGTAATCCAGCAGCATTACCCTGTCTTCACTCTGCTATTAAAAGCAACAAAATCCTCATGTTAAAAGAAACTTCTTATTTTTATTTTTCTCCTCAGGAATGTATGTGGTTTGTAGTAGATCATAACTGGGTATTTGTGAGTATCAGTTAATTTGTCTTGTTGGTGGCCTTGAGGGGAAAAAAGGGATTTAATCAAATGACTTAACGTTATCTAAGCAAGAGCTAAGCAACCATGTTCATATTATTCTTATGAGCACTTCAGTGAACTCCAGTGAGACTACTCATCTGAATCAAATGAACAGGATTAAGCATTCTGATCACTAGTTTGTGTGATGTCAAAATGGATATCCATATAGTCTGAATATTAAAAACTGAGCTAAGGGTGGACTTTTGATTCTGAGGATCACCCTTCTAATTTAAATGGCTGACAACTCATAAAATGCAGAGGTTGCTTCTGCTAATGTAATCTGGCAGTTCATCCAATTCAAAAATACATTTTTCTGTTAACTAGTATGTGTATTTTGGCACTTTGACCCAAGGAATGTCTTTTGATTACACTTGTACAACACCTAACACGCAGGGCACTCAGTGGCACTAGTTTTGCCATTAATCATTTGCAGTTGTAACAACTGGAGCAGTAAAACCTGGGACTGAGACTCACAAATATCCAGTTATGATTTATTACAAACCACATGCATTCCCAAGGATGATGATGATGATGATGATGATGATGATGATGATGATGATGATAATAATAATAGTAATAGTAATAGTAGTAGTAGTAGTAATAATAATAATAATAATAATAATAATAATAATAATAATAATAATAGTAATAATAATAAGCAACCCACAACACCTGGGACAGCAGAATTCACCAAACCCTGAAAATTCAAAACTAAACTGAGACTTTGGCCTTTATTCATCAGATATGCAAGTTCTTGCAACAGATCTTACATAACCTGCAGCAGATTCTGTAATACATAAACTAATTGTATTGAGCTAAGAGGAAAAGAGAGTTGATGTCTTAACTGTGAATGCCTTTACTTCGGTACATTTTAGCTTACTCCTAAAAAAAGAATTACCTTTTTGGTTGTGGCTAGTGGGAAAGCAGAGTTTTACAGGAGCTCATTGTCACAGATACATTTTCTACCACGTGCAGATATTTACTCCTCAGGCAGAAACAAGTGTATGTTCAAATTGCTGTGATTATTAAAATGAAGTCTCAACCACATATTGACAGTAGTCTACAAAATTGCATTTAAAAAAAATAAAAAAGTGCATCATACCAGCCAAAGCAAACACAAGGCTTTCTTCTTCTAGAAGAAATTCTGCATAAATCTTTGGTTTGTTTGGAAGGTATTTTAATCTGCTTTTCTAATTATCTTTCTTTCCTCTTAGTCTACATGTCAGTGCATATCCAGTAGGCAGAATTACACATAAGATCAAAAATCAGGTGCCACTGAATTTCTGTTTCCTTAAACCCAAGGAGACAGTGCAAAGAGTCACCTTTCACACGGAATGTGTCAGCAGAAGGAACTGTAAATGCCAGCACACATCGCCTCTGCCTCAGTGCTTCTTCTCCTGTTAAGTCTGCCCTGTTAGAAAGTGCAAATAATTGTTCATCTTTGCTTCTTGATGCTCATCAGGCTCTGCAGAAGGACAGCTGTGGCACTGGATGACGAGCTCAGTGCTCTCAGAGGGGGTGGTGGCACGTGGGCTTGCAGGGGACAGCCCTGACAGTAGAGGAGGGCAGCTCACCATTAACTTTACATGCTCATTTTCCTGATCTCTACGCATTTCCCTAAGAACCAACAGAACCTTACCCAAATATTTCCCAGAGCTTGAATTTGAGATTTTGCGGTCCTGAAAGAGCTCCAGGGACAGCAGTCTTTGTTATGCATCATTACCTTTTCTCCATCCTCTTTAATAAATGAGAAATAAAATTTAGTGAATTACAGGATTAAGCAGCTGAAAGTGAGTTCTACCAGGAGTGCTGAGAGGCACTGCAGCCTGGGAAGGGGGTTTCATGTGTGTTTTTGGATAAAATTCTGACTTTGCCTGGCCTCATCTGTTACACTTTTTCCTAAGAGAGTAACTCTCACCTATCGAGTGCCCCAGTCCTCCTGGCTGGCAGCAAGAATAATTGCAGCTTCGGAAAAAAACCCTCAGCAGTCCCTGCTTGGATCTTTTTTGACTGCTGTCAGGCATGGAGCCCGCTCTGCTCTGCCCACATTTCTCTGTCCCATGTAAACTGTTGTCTTCCACAAGGACAAAGGCCTTCTCCCATGATGGGCTCCATGACAGGAGAGCACTAGATCCCTATGTTTGAGTGCATGTGTGTGCCTGAGCCCCACAAAGATGCTTAGCACCCCAGAATTAAGTCTTCATGCTTTGTCCCAAAGAACTGTACATCCTTCAGACTCCCACTGCAAAGATATATTTCCCAACTATGATACGGAAAAATGACTTTCAAAAATGCAAATTTTGGAAGGTTTCCTAGCTAAGTGCAAAGAACTGGCTTAATGTTCATCTGTGACCAGAACTGGGGAAAAATAGTTAGGAAACTACCTTCCCTAGATTTCATTTGATGTCCCACAAACACAGAAGCAGAAGGATGAGCATATAGCCCTGACAGCGCCACTTATTCCAGAGCTGTGTTGGGACCTGGGTTCATAGAGGTGAGCCTGAGGACTTCCACAAAAATCCACTCCATCTGATGCACAGAGCAGCCTCAGTACCAACTCGAGTGTAGGAGTGCAAATAGAAGAGGGCAGAAAGACCCAAGTCCAGCACTGCCACCAGGAAAAACGGCTGTGTGACACAAGCACCTCAGCTTGACTGGTCCAGAAGCTGAGCTGCAAAGACCAAAGGGGAGAAGTGAAGGAAGGTTGCAGAGGAACACCAAGCAATGAGACATCCCACCCCAGCTCTCCTACAAGCATTCGTTTCAAACAACAGCTGTTTTCTATAAAGCTGACTTGAAAATTGGTATCTTCCTACTTCTGAGAGAATTTGTTCACTTCATCTTTATACTGGCAAAAGTACTGTTATTGCTTCTCATTCCTGCCAGCCCTGCAGAGCCACCTCAGCGCTGGGGAGGTGAACCAGGGTCTATTTTGGCATAAAGCAGAAAGAACACAGCTTGATCGCAGATCCCAGGGTGAATTTTCAGTGCTGGCAGGCAAGAAAGTAATGGTTTTATTTGTAAATTAAAAGAGAGGTCAACAGGAAAGTCATTGGGGAAAAAAAAAAGAGAAAAGCAAATATGGAACCCTACCATGCCATTTATAGTCTCTTTATAGATGAGAGCACAGTTTATGTAATGTAATTTGAGTTATAAATAATATTATTGTTTGTTTCAGCCAGAAAGCTGTAACTCATTTAATTAAGAGAATGAATGTGTTTGTGTTGTGTTACTTCATTGTAACACAGTATTTTATATGTCTGTAATGATAATCTGTGGAAAAGTTACTGCAGTGGTAGGGAAAAGGATAGTAAAAGAACTCTACACAAAGTATTTTCAGTAAAAAAAACCCCAAAACCTGAGGATTATTGGATCTCTTTGTTCCTTTAAATCAAATAGCTGAAAAAAACCTCAAATCTTAAAGAAAAAGAAGTGAAAAACTGTGAATTGGTAGATTTTACTTTGGACTGCAATGTTAAAAAGGGACCACTTGTACCAATAAGCCTGTGAGAGGCTTAGTCATTTTCTAAATCTGTTCAACACTCAGGGTGTCCCATTCCCTTGGCTAGTGTGTGGTGCACACTCAGCAGTAAGCCATACAATATTTTATCAATCTTTAATACTCACTCATTTCAAGCACCATTGATAAGGAATTACTATGTGATGCCAAACAGAAATGTTCACTGCAAAAGAGAAAGAAAAACTCCTTTTCAAATATTGTAAATGAAAACACCACACAAAAACACAGATATAGCAAAAAATATGTCACATTGTCCAGAAATCTGAGATGGCAACAGTGGAAGATTTGTGGTACTTCTCTGGGCCATGTAAATGCTGATATTTAATTTTTACAAAGCCAGTGTGAGCTTTTGTTTTTTTGCAGAAAGAAAATAATAAATGAGGTTTTAAGAAAAATAAAACATTAAGCACTATAAGACAACAATTTATAACATCAGGTTGCAATATGTGAACAGATAATTCCCATCAGGAGTATGGCAGGTGGAGGAAAAATAAAGAATACATTCTTGTGAGGCAAGGTTAATGAGGCAAGGGGAAGTGATTTGATTTTTAATGAATGGATCCACTCAGTGAATATCTACAGCACCACATATAGCAGAATGTCATGAGCTATTTCCATGGCACCCTAATGTGGCTGCTGTTTTGTGCGGGGAAGAGGCAGAGGGTGAGAGACTGACAGGACTCTCCCCCTCAGATCCAGAGACCAACATCCAAGCCCTGGTCTGTACTGGTGTGAAAGGCCATTTTCAATAAATCAAGTTATAAATAGAAACTCATCTGTTGAAGCTGGAGACTCAAAGCCAGCTGAATGTGATGCTGGCCACATCGCACCCCTGGCTGTCACCAGTTTCAAAAAATGGTATACTTTGGTCATGCTTGTTTGGAGAGTCACATAAGCAGACCTTTGACTCATTTCAATACAGGTTGTGGAGGGTTTAGCGATTTGGATTTATATTATCAAGGATGAGTAATGTTACAGATATATCCCAGTGATAGTTAATCACAAGGGTCTCGAATTAATATAAGAAGATCAAAGCCAAGGTGGCTAGGTTACTTCCATTGCTTAAACTTAAGTAAACGTATAAACCTAGGTCTTGAAAAGCAATTGAGATTGTTATTATCTTATAATAAGTTTTGGGCATATTATTATTTCTGTCATCTGAGGACCACAACCAGCAATTCCTAGTTTTGGGAGCTGGCAAACTTGTGGTGGATGTAAGTTGGATCAGTCAGCCAAACTAAAACCAAATCCAACTGGTACCAAAAATAAAAAGAAAACAAAGGGCACCCTCTCTACGAAAAAACACCAGAACTACAGAGAAATCTTTACTTGGGAAGGGCGGCTAGAGACGTCAGGAAGCCACAACACAGCTCACGTATTCTATGACCAGCTGTGCCACCACAGGGTCACAACTTACATTATCCTTACACTGAGCAAAGGGGCAGTCAAAACTGAGCACAGTGAGTAGCTTAAAGAAACTTTTGAGTGATAATGAAGGTGTAAATTGTCACACAACTTCTGAGGTAGGCACTCTTTGGTAGGGTCTCACAAGTGCCAGCTGAACTATCCAGAGCAGCAGCACATTTTGTACTGATGGACAGTCACGGCAAGGGAGTAAAAAATCAGAGATTAAATACAGCTCCTAGCGCAGCATGTCTGGGATGGAGGCCACCTGTCCTGGTGGGGTCTGGGTTGGAGCCCGCTGGCACCTGCAGTGTTTGGCCTCGGTCCCTGTCAGGGAGAGGGCATCCATCCTGGGGGACACAGAGCCAAGATGGGGGCTTCACCCAGCAGCACCAAGGCAGAGGAAAGGTGTGTCCATGAGGCCACCACAGACGGCGTTACCTGGAACCAGGGCATGTACCAATGCACAGCAATGCTGAACACCAAATCTTAACTCGCCGTTCATCATCTCTTAGCCCAAATATAAATAACCCTCCATGAAAGCAAGGAAATAGAAAACCAGTGGGGAAATGGTGCTGTAATAAAAATAAATTACATCTGAGGTGGATGTGCTTCATCAGTAGTTTTTTACATCAGATTTTTAAATATCTTCAGTGAAGAAACATGTGTGTAAGAAAAAACCGACTTCCTTCTGATGGAATAGAGAGCTGCTGATTGATGGCGAGGCCTTTGGGCTTATTAAAATACTTTGAGGCTTTAACTGAATCTGTTTCTCTGGTACCAAAAATATTCACAATATCCTTGAGGTTTTTGCATTTCTGTACCACAGAGAGAAGACCTTCTTGAACCACCTAATTTTGGAATAGCATGAATTCTCAGGACCAGTGAAGGGAGCATGTCAGGGTAATAAATCATTCACTGCTTAGCAAAGAGGAAGAATTTTAGGACTCCAGCATGGCAGCAGAGACTTTATAGAATACAGCAGGAGTTTTAACCTTTTAACTTGACTGCAGTTGGTAATTTCTGAGAGTTCATGAGAGGTACCTAAGAAAAATAAAGCTTTTGTCAGTAGGAACAAATTCACTGCAAAGAATCCTTACTCATTCAAAATTCATTAGAAGTCTGTAAATTTAAAATAGTTGAAAGCTGTTGATATAATAAGCCAGTAATTAGGTAAAGCAGAAGAAACAAAACTCATTAATGTAACTTCAAGAAGAAATAATGCAGTTTAAAATAAGTAAAATCAAAGCATAACATAATGATTACAACAGTAGTAGAGATGGTCAACACATATTTATTTTTATTCTAAAAGTTGCTAATTATTTCTAGTACAACTGTATGCAAAACTTCAGTTGTCCTGAATGATGACTGTAAAAATGATGCATCTGATATTGCTCTGGTCTGTGCTAACTGATCTTCTGTACTCAGCATCCCACTAACTTAGATTTCCACAGTCATTCCAAACAGAAACTTCTAGATTTTTGACAGTCTGCAGGATCTATATACACATTTTTAAAACAGTTGGTTCAGCAAAATTGCTATGAAAACCAATTAGAACAATAAAATACACCCCCAAATTGATCAGTTTAAGGCTGAAGAAGACCTGTAAGCTATATTATTAATCAAGCAAGTTTAGATCTTTAGTGAAAGAATGTGCTGAACAACACCAAATACATTCGGGTGATCATATGTTTGGGGAGATGTCGTGCTTTAGGCCCAGGCAGCGCCTAACCCCCACGCAGCTGCTCACTCACTCCCCTCCAGTAGGATGGGGAAGGGAATGGGAAGAGTAAAAGTGAGAAAACTGGTGGGTTGAGATACAGCCAGTTCAATAGGTAAAGCAAAAGCCGCATCCACAAGCAAAGCAAAACAAGAAATTCATTCCCCACTGCCCACGGCAGGCAGGGGTTCAGCCATCCCCAGGACAGCAGGGCTCCGTCACGCGTAATGGTGACTTGGGAAGACAAACGCCATCACTCTGAATGCCACTGGCCCCTTCCCTTCTCTTCCCCCAGCCCCTTATAAACCGAGCATGACGCCATATGGTATGGAATGTCCCTTTGGTCAGTTGGGGTCAGCTGCCCTGTCTGTCCCCTCCCAACTCCCCGCACACCCCCAGCCATCTCGCCGGCGGGGCGGTGCGAGAAGCAGCAAAGGCCTTGGCTCTGTGTGAGCATCACTCAGCAACAGCAAAAACTTCTCTATATAACAAAAACAACTCTCTATTACGAACACTTTACAGCACAAATCCAACAGAGAGCCCTGTACTAGCTACTATGAAGAAAATTAACCCTCTCTCAGCCGAAAGCAGGACCGGAAGTATCTTGTGTTTGCAGTGTAAGTATACCCTTTAAAAAATTTACACCCAAATCCTGTTGGTTGACTTGAGCTGCTCTAACATTTAAAGGCAGGGAAGGCAGCAGATGGCCTGAAACTGTGCAGCAGAATGGGGGTCACTCTCTGCAGGTCAAAAACCAACAAACTTACTGCAATAGGGGAGTCTGTGCACTTAAAGAATAACATTTTATTAAATTGCATCTATTTTATACTGCTTTGGCATATTTCCCTCTGTCTTTTGGTACTCACTGCAGGCTACATACCATGTGTTTATCAAAAGATGAGTGATAGCTGTTCAGATACTGTTAAAGCCACAAAGTGAACGGGATTGCTACTGCAACAGCAAGTAAGACAAGTTTGGAGAAAGAGGGAAAAGGGAAAGGAAGTGATGGGATCTGCTCAGGGCTTTGGTATGTTGACATCCTCTATCAGCAAGGTGAAAATAAGTTTTAGGCATGCAGATGTTACTGAAACTCTATTTCTTGATACTATGCTTTTTTGTTCTCCAAATTCAGCCATGTACCTCTGAAAATTTACACCAGTCTCTGAGTTTTCAGGGTTGAAAGAACATTACTTTTTGTATCAAAGGAGAAATTGCATTATTTGAGCATGAAAGACAATGTACATTCAAAGACAGAATTTTCAGCCATTTGATGACAGTACCATTTAATCCTGATCTGTGTCTGTTGGCATGTATTCCTCAGTAAAAGTCAGGACAGTGTAACCAGGGACATACTGCTAGTCTTACTCCTGCTAGTGCACTCCAACTCACCATTGACAAACCAGAAGCCCTAAAGAATAATTTGAGCCTATTCCAAATACATCTTTTCATGTCTTCTCTATTTCTGAAGATCCTTACTTCTTTAAAGCACATCCATATATTTTGAAGATGTTACCAAAAAAAGTAGGTTAAACTTGTTACTAGGACTCATTCTAATAATTATTATGGAACATAGAATTTTTGCATTTTAATAACTGTATTAATGCTTCTGAAATGTCTGTATTTAGATGTATGGCACTGGAGCAGTTTTTGAGCACTACAATATTTGCTTGATTTCACACTTTCTGGCAAACACACAGGCATTTTCATAATTCTCAGCTGATATTTTAGCATATTAACTTGTTTTCATATAGCTCAAGATTTTTCACTCTTCATACCTGAGACACGGATATATTTCTAACTCATGATTCAGAATCCTGAATAGAAGGATATCGGTCTAGAATAAATCTGAACAATAACTTTTCGATCTTATAATTTCTCCTGCTCAGCTGGATTTCAGCATTTCAAAGAAATTTCATCGATTGAAGATACATTAATATTTTGCATTAACATATTTTCTCTCCTTATTAGTCCCAAACACGTGGATTTCATTCATTTATTGTTTTGTTCTGGGGGCTGCATTCTTCATGCAATTTATTCTCCTGAAGTTTGGAATGCTTGAAATGTGGTTAAAATCATAGAATCATAGAATCACTAAGGTTGGAAAGGACCTCTGAGATCATCAAGTCCAACCATCAACCTAACACCACCATGCCTAATAGACCATGTCCTGGAGTGCCATGTCTACATGTTTTTTTAATGTCTCCAGGGACAGCGATTCAACCACCTCTCTGGGCAGTCTGTTCCAATGCCTCACTACTCTTTCTGTGAAGAAGTTTCTCCTAATATCCAACCTAAACCTCCCCTGATGCAACTTGAGGCCATTCCCTCTTGTCCTGTCGCTTGCTACTTGGGAGAAGAGACCGACACCCTCCTCACTACAACTTCCTTTCGGGTAGTTGTAGAGAGTTATCAGGTCTCCCCTCAGTCTCCTCCAGGCTAAACAGCCCCAGTTTCCTCAGCCGCTCCTCATAAGACTTGTTTTCCAGCCCCTTCACCAGTTTTGTTGCCCTTCTCTGGACACGCTCCAGCAGCTCAGTGTCCTTGTATTGAGGGGCCCAAAACCGGACACAGTACTCGAGGTGCGGCCTCACCAGAGCCGAGTACAGGGGGAACAGGGAATGCAAATTAGGGTCATAGATGAACCTCCACAGTTCCCCTAAGATTAAAAGTAATGCTTGTCATTATTGTAGAAGTATAGTAATATTAAATTATGTTACTTTAACATAGTTGTGGGAATAGGTCTATTGGGCTAGCCCAAGATTCAGTGTCTATTTTCTCATAAAAACAAATAGGTGTTAGAGGGTGGGAAAGTCTTCTTAAGAGAAGAAACTCTCTGTTGACCTGAAATCGATGTTGCAGAAGGGGTGCTGCCGAGGTATAAAAGAACCACCAAGTGCTGCTCATGTTCTCTGAAAGTGCAGAGCTTTATGCTGTGAAGTGTAGAAAGTAATTGCTATTGCATGGATAACATCTCAGAGGTTTAGCAGACAGCTCATCCTATGGTGATCACATAATGATATTGAATTTTGTTATTTTTGTGATATTCTATAAAAGAAATCTGTAGGTGTAAAACCCCACTTTTTCCATTGAGAGTGAGCATCTGGGGGCATTATGGTTCATCTCAGTATACTGGCTCCAGACAATCACAAATTGTGTATATCAGTTTGCATCCAGGTGAGCTGCTATTTTGAACAACACACAGTGTAATATCTTCCTTTCTTCAGAAAATAGTGGAGATCTTAAAATATCCAGTTCACTGATAAATCAGGCAGTTGCTTACTCCAAGTAGGCTAAAGTAGACTTCAGAGAAGGAGAAAGAAAAGACAACCATACTGCATACTAGTAATTTAGTAGAAGTAGCAGCCTTCTCTCCATCTCTTCCTCCTCCAGGTGGTCCTAAAGGACTAGATATGGAGAGGTGGGAAGCTGGTAGTCCTGGAACTGTGCACAGTTCTTGAATTGCTCACATGATGCTCCTGTGCTACAGCACATAACCAACAGATTAAAAACTTTGGCATGTGTCTCCCAAGAAAGTTGTCCAGCAGTGATGAAAGAACCTTATAGAGGCAACTTTATGTGTGGCAAAACAGAATATGCGTCATTTTCTTTATTAATCTTCTCAGATAACGTGAGAAAATGGGTGTTTCCTCTTCTACAAGTGAGATCTGAGAAGAGACAATACAATCGCTTAATATCAAGAAAAGACCAAAGCAGATGTGATCGCTTCTCCTTCCAGGACTAAATTCTGCCGTGAATTGTTGGATAAAATATAAGAAAGATCCAACACCAAAAGCTGGATTACAGAAGACACAGCAACCCACTGGATATCATCAGGAACTACTTAAGTGATTTAAAGTTGATGCATATGAAGTCTGCCAAGGATTTTGGTCAAGCTGGAGTCAATGGTACATCGACGCAAAAGCTTTTTATTAAGATATAAGTAATACTGCATATACTAAGGATCAGGTCTCCAAAGGAAAAATGCTAAAATTAAATTCAACACAAAAAATGCTTATATGAATCACAGAGGACTGAAAGGATGAAAACATTTAAGCAAAAAACCAAGCAGTAACACTGTAAATATAACATTTTATTCATGCAAAAGAAAGAAAGCCAACCTGAATAAAGATAAATTGAAGGGATACATATTAGCTGGTAAAATTCAAAATGAAAACTAAGAGCAGAAGTATAATGGTGAGGAAACAGTCATGTGCCTAAAAGTGGGCTACAAGACTGTTCAGAAGAAAATGTCCTTCCAATCTTAACTGCATTCATATAATTCTACTCATGGTGAGCAGCACTATTTTTGCAAGATCTCAGGCCATCAGCAGGAGGAGGCCCAAAAAGGACAGGTGAGGCTCCTGGATTAGCAGGGATTAGTTTGGAGTGTACAGATTCACAGTGACACTTTGGAGCAGCTCAATAATGTTTGTCACTATATGTGCCATAGTGAGTTGGGGAGTTATCTAAGCTTACGTTTTGAGGCAATAATTATAAGACAACGAAAACAATGTCCAGTAATAAATTAATAATTTACATAGCATCAAGTTATGGTGGTTTTTGTTATACTGTATGGCAAAGTGTTTTTGAAGCACAATTTGGAGTTGATAGATGTTTACCTAATATTCATGTCTATTTCTTCAGAAATGTTTGCCGTATCTTAGAAGCAGCATATCTGCAATGTGATGCAGGGGTTGCTATGGTGAGTTCACATCTCTCATTTAATGCTGTACCTGAGTAAATACACATTGTAACAATCTCTGTTAGAGGTGCTATTAGTAAAGTTATGTCAGCATTTCTATAATAAATACTTGTTTTCGTGTTGCAACTTGGCCAAAAGACAAAGGAAACTATTCCTACACCAAATCCTCAGAAACCTTTGCACTCTTCTAGTGTATTTATTTTTACTGCTTCAATCACCTCCTGAAATCCTCTGTCATAGAAATCAAATAAAAAAAACAGTGGGTTTGTTTCTATACTTTGGTAGCTAATGATTTTGATCACAGTTATGGCACTTTTCATTCAGAAAAATTTGGGGTTTAGTTTTCATGTCACTGTTCTGGTCTGTGCCAGTGGGCATTCGGTCAGGCATTAATTGCGTTACTTGTTTTACAGCCCTTCTGTACTGCCAGAGGGGCATAAAGACACTTTTGTACAAAGGAGAACCACATCTTTAGTTCTTGTATTTAATGATTCAGTTTAACTAAATGGCATCACAAATTTAACTTTTAGACACCGGCACATTCTTTTTGAGCAATTTTTTGAGTCCCTCTCCAGAATAATACAGAGGAAAGCAGTGCATTGCTGGAAGTAATTGAGTATGTTTATCTTTTTGGCACCTATTTATTTTTCTAATCATTTGCTTTGAAAAAGAGTAAGTAACTTTATGAGAATATTTTTCTCTAGCAGCTCCCTCATGTATGTCAGGATACATATTGTATTATGCGTTTGTATAAATTCATAGGTTGACCTGATTAAATGTTTTTACCTGATTAAATGTTTTTGTTTCATGAGGGGTTTTTTTTAACTAAAATTACTTATGTAGGAAATACCTTTGTTAGACAAAATCCCTTATACTAAATAATAATATTTTTGAAACAAAACTGCTAGAAAAGCATTCCTAAATACACATATTTTTTCTTAGAATTGTGGGGTTAAGGACCTGGGTGAAAAAGACAAAATGTACAGTAAAAAAACCAACAACTTTTTTTAAGTTGCCCATAGGGTCTGATTATTATACTGAGACTTGCATATGTGCTTGTATATTGACCTTATGAAGACTGTACATTTAAGTGGAACAGTTTCTTCTCTGCTTCATGTCAGCCAGTAAGAGTGGATACTCATTACAGAATTGGCTGAACAGTGAGGCTGAACAAACATATCTTTCCCATAAGTCAGGAAGAACACGGTTGGATGGAGAAACTCAAACAGATCATAAACATACATCATTAGCTGGTAATGAGAAGGGAAGGGTATTTTTTGAGAATTTACTCCCATAGTCAGGAAGAGAGAGATTTGATGTGTCTCAGACGTTGCCCTGATATAAATTAGAGAAGCTGGGTTTTTACACAGCGTACATCAAAGCCCTTCATGTTAAACCAAGTCATAGAGATCCTTGAAATAATTTTGCTAGTGTTTTTGGAGGTGAATATTTGGATGTTACTGCCTAACTTGTTGCTCAGTTTCTGCAGTACCATATAATAGAATAGATCTTAAGCTCCACAAAATCAAGTATTACAACACTAGAAGATGAGAAATAGATCATGCACTCTCAAACTTCCATGTAAGGACTTATTTCCAAATACAAGCCAGTATCTAAACATTGTAGCATTCAGGACTAAAAGCTGCAACACTAAAAAAACTATAAAATCATGGAATCATAGAATATTTAAGGTTGGAAAAGACCTCTGAGATCATCAAGTCCAACCATCAACCCAACAACACCATGTCTACTAAACCATGTCCCTAAGTGCCACGTCTACATGCTTTTTGAACACCTCCAGGGATGGTGACTCCACCACCTCTCTAGGGAGCCTGTTCCAATGCCTGACCACTCTTTCAGAGAAGACATTTTTCCCCATATCCAACCTAAACCTCCCCTGGAGCAATTTGAAGCTGTTTCCTCTTGTCCTATCACTTGTAACTTGGGAGAAGAGACCGACACCTATCTCATCATGATCCCCTTTCAGGTAGTTGTAGAGAGTGATAAGGTCTCCCCTCAGCCTCCTCTTCTCCAGACTAAACAGTCCCAGTTCCCTCAGCTACTCCTCATAAGACTTGTGCTCCAGACCCTTCATGAGCTTTGCTGCCCTTCTCTGGACACGCTCCAGCACCTCAGTATCCTTCTTGCACTGAGATATATGAGAGATCAAAAAACTGTCCAGTAATATAAATAAAGGAATAATAGAACATAATGAATTCTACAGGTCTTATGGCTCATACCTATGAGCAGAATATCACTAAAAAACTAGCCTATCCACTTTTCCAAAGAATTATCACCACGAAGCACTAGCAATTCATTTTTCTCCCCATTAAGATCCTGTATTCATATTTTGCTTAGGAGTTCTCTTAAGTCTTATTCATCAAAGTGGAAAGAAATCCTTCTAAGACAGCGAACCAGCATATTCTTCCTTTCTCTTTCTAGCTCTTTCTTTCACTTCTCCATGTAAAACTGGGGCAAGGAGGACTGGAAGAAGAGGGCTAAGTTCTACATTTAAGGGTCTTCATTGGACAACAGTTTTCAGACCCAAGGGTGAATACGCATATATCAGCAGAGAAAACCATGGCAACTCTGTCAATCTTATGCATGATACGATACAAGGGAGTTTTTCAACTAAGTGGATCCCAAAAAGCAGCATTTGAGCTATCTTGAAAAAAGGAGCAGAGAACAGCGTGATGTATCAGGGCAGTGTGCTAAGAGCAACCTCCCACCATCCCTCAGGAGGTCGGTGCCTACATGTTGAAATAGTTGGGACTTCTCTGCTTTCTTTATGGACGGTCCCAAGCAGAATGCATTCAAAGTATAATGTTGAGATGACCAAGGTATGAATTAAAAGACCTACAAGAGATGGGAAAAAAAAATCTTGGTCCATGTTTAAAAAGTTGTTCCAGCGTGATGCTGTCTTTGGCATGTACCACTTTTCTGAGGCACTGTGGATTGTTTCGAAGTTAACTACACATTTTCATTGCTTCTGCTTTATGATAAATCTAGCACTCCTCAGTGAACCTCACTGATTGCTAAGACTTCTTGTTGTAACTTTCTTTATTCTTATGATAGAAAGTTCATCAGGTTATTCTGAAAACACACCCTCACACATTACATCTCACCATAAGTCCTAAGGACCACCAGTGAGCCACAAAATCTAGATCTTGCAAGTCATGTGACAGACATCCTTGGTACATAATTTAACTTGATTTTAGTGTTTTACTGTAATCTATTAGCACCAGAAAGCAAAAATTTAGAACGACAGTGTGATAATATTCATCACTAAAAAAAATAATATTATCATCCAAGTGTGTAAAGTTCAGAGAAGGGGAAGATTCATCATCTTGTCAATATTTTGAATTTCACTTTCAAATCGTGAAGGCACAGCCTTCTGTAAGAGATGAGCTCCTAGACCATATCATAGCTAAAGAGTTGAGAGTTTGAAGGAAGGAATAAAAAAAATGAGAATTATGTTATGAAGAAATACCTTACAAGTGTTTAAGAATATTACATTAAGGTCAGCTGTCCAATTGAGAAACGAGTTTGGTGCAGCATTTTAGCCAATCAAAACATTCTATAAGCACTAACTGGTTTTCACAAAATCATTGTGAAATAGCAAGGTAATTATTATCACACCTTTCCTCTCATCAGAACTGAATATTAGGACTTGAAAAATGTGTCCTGTGTCACTACCAATGACGAGTTTTGCAAGTAGTAGTAGTCAAAGATTACCATTTAGTCTTGATGATTCATGTGATGATTTGGATTTCAAAACCACCATGGGCAGTTTCTCTACGGACTATTAAAAATGGTAGAATTAGCCCATTTTGCTTCAAGGTAAAGTCAAGTTTGCTTCAAAGTAAAAAAGAAAATTTTATAACATTGCAACAAAAAATATAACATCTTCCAGTTTTTCTAGCAGTGCATGACCTTAATTTACAAAACATTTTGATTCCTAATATAGCTCATTTTCTCCTTTTTTTTCTTTAATTTATCCATGATTCCTAATATAACTAATTTTCTCCTTTTTTATCTTTAATTTATCCAACAGTTACATCTGATAATTTAAAGGTCATATGTCAGAAATTAATGTTAAAGACATTGCAGAAAAAACAAGGTAAGTTAACAAGAATCAAAAAATTCCACTATGAAACCAAAGTTTGAAATTTAAGGAACAAACCTTTGCTTCTCAAGCCCACCGCAAGTCCTGTTAGGAGATATGGTTTTACCCTTCTTGTTTTTAAACCAGATTAGTTGGTAATGTTCTGATTATTGAAACTGAGAGGAGAAAAACTGCTGTATGCTGCTGGAATATGATTTTTTTTTGTATTTTTCCTTTTTACAGTGAAAAAATTAAGAGATGATAAGGTTACTCAGATCTTCCTTCACCAGTAATAAGATTTTAGCCTAAATGAGTGTTTCAGGATTCAGTCCATGTTTCTACTTTACGGGTTGTTACCTACAGACACCAATGCAGGTGAAGACATAAAGCAAACGCAAGAGTAAGTGGCTGATGGACACTTCTAGTTCTGTTCAAAATAGGTTATCACAGAACTCTCACACATGTTAAAAGCTTGACTCACCTTGTACTTTTTATTTCTATTTTACTATGGAAAACACCATTCCTGCTCTGAGAAAGTTTGCTTTTGTGCTACTTAACATATGGTTAAATCAACTCAGATCTTCCTTCATGCAAGAGTGAAGTTGTTCACATGCATAAATGCTGCCCACAAGAGTAGAAGGGACATTGTATCAAGCCCTTTCTGACAACGCACATCATTGGCCAACAGCGGAGAAGAGAAGTGACACCACCGTAGCCATGGTCCACCAATTATTTGCCTTTTGTCTGTCTTGTTTCCTTTTTTTTTTCTTTTGGGAGCTAGAATGGTTGCAGAAAGCAGCTCCAAGAGAGAATGAGCACTTTAAGAAATTTCTTCAGCTAATTAAAGTTAGGTGTTGACAGGCTGAAGGGATTCCCATCCAGACGTTGGCAGAAGAAAGCCTAAAACAGAGCCCAGAAAGGAAGTGTAAAGTGTGACTGGCTCAGGAAACACAAACTTTCCCTTCTAGGTCAAAGCATTGAACTTCGCCCGGAATGGGGGTTATTGAAAAATCTTTGCTATCGCTGTTGCTGTTCAGGATGCTGTGTGAAATCTACTGATAGCTAGTCCAGCTGCACACATCATAAAACCCTTGTTATCATTGTCAATTGTTTACAATTCAATGCAAATCAGAACCAGATCCGAACAAAGTCATATATCTTGAATTAGACTGATATTATCTGTATAGTAATCCTTGTTTCCCTGTTGCCAAAGTGGTGAAGTTAGAGTAGCCAGATATTTAATATCAAGCTAAGTATGGACAACAAGGGAGAAAATACACAAACACTTCTAGAAATAGAAGTATATTCATTTTCAAATGGAAATGTCACCGAGCAGTACACACAGACATTGCATCTGTACAGGAATATGGAAGTTTCCCACCTTCACATTTAAATAGAACTATAGAAAGTAAATTTCTAACTTACCACATAGCACTACTTGCAATAACAAAACAAATTTGATCTTCTGAGTCTCCTTATTTTGGTGGAATGGAGGTGGGGAGAAATCCAGCTCAGTTCATCAACATGTTTAAATAGTGCCTTTGAGAAAGGATTCAGAAGCAAATATGTACCATTGCACTGGGCAGCTGCTCTTGCGGATTTCCAGTTAAACAAACATCTATTGCGAGGTATGTCTGGTAATGAGGTTGTTTTCTCTAGACTTTTTCTAGGGTCATGGTCATCACCGGGGAATTGTGGTTTTCAGATTGACGAAATTACTAATCGATATTTGTGCAAAATTACACAACAGTATAATAGTGGTGTATGAATGTGCAGCACATAAAAATAAAAAGTTAATTTCCTATGAGAATTGTTGATCTCCAGATTTTACTTCAAACTGTACTTAACAGAGTCAAGTAGAGTAAGTGATAAAACTTACATGTTAAATAATTTTTAATATTTGAGGGGAAAAGAAGACATGAAAACTAATGGTGATGAAATATAAATACCAATAAAATAGCTCTGTTTTAGCAATACTTTATGTGTAATTTTCAATTACTTTCAACAAGTAAGAATGAAGTAAAGAAGCCTGAGTCTTTGCAGGAACGGTTACTGCTCATTGCAGTGTACTCAGTCTTCTCTGGCATGTTCGTTCAGTCAGCTGAGCCAGGAAAAGCTTTTACTAATAGGATTTGATTAAAAGAAGTACTAATTGCCTATTGGAAGTCAAGAACCACTTTTTCCCTTAATACTTAAAAAAAAAAATTAAAAGCTAATATATTAGCAGATTTTTCTCATTAAGTACAATTTTAACCAGCATGGTATACACATTTGTTTTCAGCTTTAGAAAGACAAAACTCTGCAATTTAGACTTCTTTTCTGAGTGCTTTTACAACCGTGTGGAGTTACAACAGGATCTCAGTTACTGCCAAGACTCTGTACTCACTTCTGAGGTAGGTGCTCAAGCTGCAGTGGAGTGCCTGGCTTCATTTGTCTCTGATTTTCAGCAGCTGTGTTTGAATTGAGAGCTTGATTGACAATTACCTCACCTTGACAGAAGCTTGATTACTGGGGCTATGAAAAGATTCTTTACGCTATTTTGTGATAAACAGTTATCTTTTTACCGCACTATTCGATATTAACTCTTGCTTGTCCCTGAACGGCCACAGCTACAATTTTTAAAATTAAGCCAAAACCATTAAGTGGTTGTGGCTGGCATGAAGCTTCAGTGTCTAGAAATGTTACTTCTTGGATTTGCCTATGTCCGTGAAGTTTTAGCATTGATAAAATTGGAAATCATTTTTTCTCCAAGAGCTCCACTGAGCAAGGACTGTGATAAACTTTGTTAATTTAAGATTAAAGGGAGAATGAAAAGGCAGCAATAACGACCCTTTGGTAGCAGTGGGGGATGAGTAACAGAAAATGTTCTTGCCGAGGACTAATCAGAATGTAATTGCTAAAGGAGCCAATCTTTCATTAATTGGAAAGGCAGTAAACTCAATCAGTCACAGTGCCAAAATATTGCAGTTCAGTTGAAGAATTTTATTGAACTAATTGATTTCATTGTTTTAAGTAATGCTGTTATAAGAGTCATTAATAAGAAACATTATTCTCAGTATAATTTTCTGAAACATAAAAACTTTTTATGAGGCAAGTGATTTTCATTTCAAAAAAAAGATGAGACAATGGTTTTGATTTTAAAAAGCTTCTTGACTAGGTTATGTTTCATTAGAAATTATCAGTACTTGATTTTGGGTGTCATCATGGATAATGTGAAGCACTTTGTAAATGGAGGGTACTTTAGCTATGTTTAGACTAGCTTAAACATTTCTGATGACATTTTCTCAGAGTCAGAAAATTGGTTCCATCTTATCTGCCTAATCTGGATATAATGGACCAGGGAAGTCTGCTTCTTACTTTTGCACACCCACCCTCCACTCTTCGCTAGCCCTGAGGGAATGTTGTACAAGTGCTCTAGGTTACTCGCTAGCTCCACAATCAGTTTACACTGGAATAAGTCCTGGCTTACCTTTCAGTCTTCTGCCTGCTTATTGCCATTTGCATCTCTCTCTCCCTTCTGCCAGATGTTCATACAGCCACATGGTGAGTGGGAACAGGACAACATTCTAGGTTAAAAGTAGCCTTTTTTTTCCCCCCCTCCCATATGTGTTTATGACTATTTGCAGTCACTGGGGAAGCAAGGAGAGCGAAAACAGTGATTGGGTCAGTGGGAAGCTGGCACTGCCTCTTTTAACATCAGCGTTTGCTTATGTTGACTTAAGGCACTTGTGGGACTATAGCGCTAGCATCGTTCCTCCAGGGTGTAAACCCAGCCGGGGTCTGTGGAGCAAGAAGCAGGAGCCCAGATACGTCAGTCACTGGTTCCCTTCCTTTCCCAACAGTGTTTGGAACGGTTGAAAAACCTGTCTCACTGGCACCAGTTCTGATGCAATATCCCTTAAATTGAAAAGCAGAGGGAGGGTGCTGTATGTAACCCTATATGAACCGCAAATGCAGCGTCCTGTCCATGTCTGTGTAATCTTCCTGGGTCTGTGACAGTGATAATAAATATTGACATCACTGCAAAGCCAAGCAAACTCTTTGGGAGGTTTTCATGCCACAACGAACCTTTAGTGCCTTTCTAGGAACATCCTATCGGTTATTGAATCACAGACAATCCTGACGGCACAAGATTTGTAGGGGAATGTAATGTAATATATTAGATCCAATGGCAGAATTCAGGAGGGAACATTCACATTTCCAGATGCCATGTCCAAAAGACAGAGCTTGTTGGTCTTTCAGATATGGTCCACAGGCAAGGAGATACCAATGGTGGCTGACTTCCCATAAGGTGATTTTCTTTGATTGCTGTTCGTGCTCAGAAAGTCGTTGGCAGTTTTCTTTCCATCAGGCTGTGGAGTCAATGTGGCTCAGGGGTCCAAAAGGCTCAGTTAAGTGCCTGGAAAGCCTCTCAGCAAAAGTTCTGCACAAATTCGTTGCAGCTGCAATATGTAAATAGGGCTGTCATTACTGTTGCTTTATCACTGTTATTTTTAGCTATTACATATGTCTCCTGCGGCTTCTCCTCTTGATCAAATGCCATTATACTAACAACCATACAGACAGGCAGTACATGACCGTTTCTAACTCACATTTTTTAGGAAAGAATAGAGCTTAAAACTCAGGAAATTTCAAGAGTTAGGACTAGTATTCGTCAAGGCATCTTCCCCATGGAGTGCCTCCCGGCATTAGGTGTGGTACTGAGAGGTGGAGGACAATGCTGGGTCAGATACTGGCTACCATCACATGAAGCTGTCGAACTCAGTGGATCAACGGCTTGATCAGAGAGGACAAAACCTTGCAGAATTTTCACAGTTTGGTCAGAGCAAAAGTATGTTTTGCACAAAGTAGCAGGAGGGATATAAAAACATGATAGTGTAATAAACATATTTCAGCTAGTATAATAAACAGAATTTGGAGCCTTCAGAGCTGAGCCAGATTTCAATTTTTAAAAGAGGAAAAATGCACAGCCAGGCATTGTTTCATATGACAAATGATAACAATGAGCAATAACAATAACATGAATCATTGGTATAAGTCATCTGGCTTTTTTTTTTTTTTGAGAAACTAATAAAGCATTACAAAAAGCCACTACCATGGGGCAAGGAACACTACCAAGAGAAGTATGTGGGACTGACAGAGGCAAAGCTTTTCTAGATATGAAGTTTCAACACACAAAAAAAGTAAGAACAAGAATGTTTTACATAAAGTATGTTTTTGATCTTTTTTTAGCTCTTTTTGCATCTCATCTTTTTTTATGTGGCTTTACTATACCATTAATTCATTAACTGGCTAATAAACAGCAGACAATTTTCCATGAGGGCCTACATGGTACTTTGCTGCTTAGCCTTGAATGTACTTATCGCTGTGATGTCCAAGTGAAATGGGGATGTACTACATTCCCAGTTTTGCAGATGGGGAGCAGAGTAGATTAGATCGATTAAGGACCTTGAGACATCATATTCTGAGCTGCTGTGAGTTTGTCTACAAGGTGTAATTTGGGCAGACATGCACTAACACTGCCCGTGCTCAGAGTCAGTCCAACCCATGGAACCCTTAGGAGTGCAGCAGAGAGGAACTGAAGCTTTGTTAGGCTGCTACGTCTCGTAACAGTAGGTGTGTGTTTGGTGTATTTCAAACACATCAGGCAGATTGAACAGTGAAGAAACTTCAACTTCTTAGAGCCTGAGTTGCCCAGGTGGTGGCTGCACCAGACGGGGCTCTGTCACCTTGGGGACCTTCCCAGGGAAAGGGAAGTAGTATCAGTGCCTAACACATTGATGTGAGCCCTGACTGCCACTCTGGTGCCTAACCTCTCCATTAATGTTGCCTTAGAGATGTGTTCAAGATGGCAGAAATAGTCTGCAGCAGAACCAGGCATTCAGTTTTATGCCCTGGACTAACTGCAGGGCAACTGGGGAGGCCAGCACTAAGTGTCCACCATCTCCCTCTCACTGCCCAGAAGAAAGTAACAGGCTTACACCCTACCAGACCAGGAACGTATTGGTTTCACCTCTTTTTCTTGCATTTTAATAAATGAGAAATCCTGTAAGGTGTCGACACCCATAGGTCTCCAAAAGCATGATTTTCTGCTCATGTAGATATAAAGCTTTTTAAGAGTAGCACCTCATCCTGACTCCTTCTAAAGAACTGACTGCTTTCAGGGTCTAAGTAACATTGTTAAGTGCTGCTCAGACAGCACAAATAACAGTATTGCTCTCCCGCAGAGTCTGCTAATGAAAGGGAAATCTGATTGTTTTCACGGGCTGATTTTAATCGCATCTAGTTTATATGAACACGTTGTTATTTTTATAAACAGGAATGTAGTCATGGGACCGTAAAGATTACTGATGAAACTAAGTTATCAGTGGCTTTTTTCACACGTTCTATATAAACATGTTGACTCCTAATGTAACAACCAAAATACGAAAAGCCAAATCCTGGTTAACACAAATATGGTCAAGGACAGACTAGACAAATGCCTCTTAGGAAGGGCTTGCCCACTTATTCCAGCTAGGTCAGTGATCCAATAAAGGTGGTTGCCTATCACCTTGCCTGCTTCGTTTCGTTAGCTCACCACAGAAGCTACAACTATGCTTGTGGCCTTGCTAACCCTAGTGTGGGTCAACTGTGTTCGGTGCCTCTCTGCCCCCAAGAAGAGCCTGGCTCTCTCTTCTCCATATCCCCATTATGTTGTTGTAGACAGCAATAATATCTCTCCTTAGTCCTCTTTTCTGCAGGCTGACCAAACCTAGCTCCATAAACCTCTCCTTGTACGCCTTGCACTCTACCAACATCTAGCCACACTCCTCCTTGGATGGGGGAGTGAGAGGCGGGGAATTCAAAAGTGCCTGATGTAGGGAAATAATCTCTTCCCAGCCCTTGCTGGCTGAACCCTATCTAATATAATCTAGATGGTTTCATAAGAGCTCTTACAGGTCTTCACTCTGTGACCCTGAGGTAAGGAGTAGTGGTGGACAGCTCTTCAATCCCAGCACATCGTACGGGCATGTGTGGAGGCATTTAAGATCTGTACGCTACTAAATACAGGCTTCTCTGGCTGACTAGACAGGAACAAAAATGTGTGTATGTGTTCCTTACTAAATGATGAATGGTGAGCTCTTCCCAGCCTGTGTGACCGGAGTGTATTTATAATTGTGGATGCATGTCATGGTGGACACACCTCTGGCCATGCAGTGGGACAGGCACTGAGCTCCCAGGGAGAAGGAGCCACAAGCAGGCTAGCCTAGCAAGTAATCGCACTGGAAACTTTTCTTTACTCACATCTGAAAGGCCACCATGAGAGGTGGCAGAAGAGATGGAAACCACCTGAATAAAATCTTCTGGCAGGTTGGATCAGGCAGCTGGGCTGCTTCTGCTGAATTGCTCAGCATGGAGGGGTCATTGCGGCTGCTGCAAAAACTGGCCTCTTCAAATGAGCACAGAGACCAAAATATCAAACTAGGTTTAACTCCTTGTCACCCAGCAGATCTGAACCTGCAAGTTTTCTAGATCTTAAAAGAAGTCGAGGTCCAAAAGACATGCCTAATGTGCAGCTCCCAGGGCCCCTGAGTGTCGGGACCACTCACTGCAAGTCACAGCTGCCACTAGTGGTAGGTTCAAGAGCCTAAAATCACTCACTCACATTTGGGCAGAAAATGGAAGCAGCTATGAGAAAGCACAGACACTCTGTTAACAGTCACCTGAAAGGGCAGTTCTTACCCTTAACAAATGCCACAGTGGAAAGAGATTGGATAAATTGCAGTATTTAGCTACAAGAAATTAGGATGTTAAGACTTCTTATATATAATCAGTATAAAAAGGGGCTAGGCTAAAGTGATACAACACTTCAATATTCCTCAGTGAGCTACTATATTTAAAAACATATAAACCCATGGTATTATACTGCATGTTATCCAGCAGTGGCTATTCACTACCTGGTGAATTAATCATTCCTCTGCCCTGCAGCTTTGTTTGCTCACTCCTGTTCCATGTAGAGCATGGACAGTATGTTCTTTCTAGCACATGTGGGCACTTTCAGAGCAAACAAGAGGCACAGGCTTGCAGCGAGTATCTCCAAGTAGCCCCTGCCTTTGCTCAGGCACAGCTTGAAGCCAGCAATAATTGTTCTGACAGTGCAAGATGTTCCCAAATGTGTTCTGAAAATAACGGAGGGGGGGATTGGCACCACTGAGGTAATCTTTTTTATGTGAGGGTGTGAAACAACAGAAGACCTGGGATAAAAATCTAGAGACGACATTTTGGTCCATTCCTGACATCATTTAAATAGAAAGAAGGCAAAACAAATCTTGCGTGGTAAGTCCTTCTTCTAAATAGTATAAATAACACATACACCCTTCCCAAAGCTCAGATTCATACCATCAACCTTTAAGCATCTGACTGAAGTGTATTACAGAAGCTGGCTGGTGACCATAAACCTCTTCTAGATGGGCTGAATCATTTTCTGGGATGTTCTTGTCTGCTTCCATTGAGGTTATACAGACCTTAAGACAAATTGTCTCCTTCCTTAGTCGTTGCAGTGAAGTGCATTTTGTTAGGTGTTACAAACCTGAAACTCCGTCTTTCCCTTCTTCTTCAAAATATTGGGCAACAATAAATACTTCCACTCTGCACTGGCAGGAATCATTACGATAAAGAGATGTGGTAATGTCGCAAAGGAAATATCCTGTGCCATCTGTAGTCATATTTAACGTTATAAGCACACTAAGTCAAAAAGCACAGTAGTAAAGGGATTAATATCTTGTAAGTTATAGCTATGATTCTGAAACTTGTGGGTTTTTATAAAGAATCCTATTTCTTAAAATGAATCACTTGAGGTTTATTTAATATTCTATCTTAGCTTTTCTTCGGTTCACTGTAGCCAATTGCAAATGCAGCTTTTCATACTTGCCCTGTGAAGCTCATTAATGCCAGAGAGACTGGAATAACCTTTGGGATAAGAAGAAATTATGTTTTTGGAAAGGACAAACAGGATGTTGCAGTCTTTATTCAGAACATACCAGTTATTCTGTACAGAGAATTTAATACATTTACCAACTAGCCTCAGTTTTGTTTTGCAAAATTTGTGAATATTAGTATTTTAAAAGAGCACTTTGAGCTCTTTTATGGGTATTTATGTATTTACAGTGTATGTGTGAAGATTAAAAGATTTCTTAAGCCCAAACCTGCTGCTCTTTCTCCAGCAAATCTCCTTAAGAATCAAAAGACCATTGAATAGCTTGTATATTAGGAAAAATTTCTTCACTGAAGGAGTGGTCAGGCATTGGAACAGGCTGCCCAGAGAGGTGGTATAGTCACTGTCCCTGGAGGTCTTCAAAAAGCACGTAGACATGGTGCTTCAGGACATGGTTTAGTAGATATGGTGGTGTTGGGTTGGACTTGATGATCTCAGAGGTCTTTTCCAATATTAAATATTCTATGATTCTATGAATTCCTCACTAAGTCTCTTTTTCAACTTACTTCTGACACATGGAATGTTGTTTGCCTAACATGTGGCCATGTCTCACCTAATCACATTCTTGATATCAGTAGTTTTCAGGGCACCTTTAGTATTTTTGAGTTCCTGCTTGTGGCACTAAGCAGTCTCACAGACTCATCAGAACACTGGTTGGAAGGGACCTGTGGAGGACACTCAGTCCAGCCACCTCCAGAAAGCAGGGCTGCCACAGGGGCTGCCAGTTGACTGTTGCCACTGACTGCCAGGGCTGTCAGTTCAGAAATGTCTTTGTCTCACAAAGTCTTGAAAACTTTCAAGCTCGGCGACTCTGCAGTCACCCTGAGCAACATGTTCCCCAGTTGCACTACCATCCTCCTAATGTCCAACCTGAACCTCCCATGTTGTGGTGGAGTCATCTTCTCCGGAGATACTCGAAACCCACCTGGATGTGATCCTGTGCAACCTCCTCTAGGTGAACCTGCTTTATAAAAGGGGTTAGACTAGGTGATCTCCAGAGGTCCCTTGACCTCTACCATTCTGAGATTCTGTGATTCTGCATGTGGCTCCTGACCCGTGTCTGGGCTGTCTGGCACTACTGATAAGAGTCTGGCTCTGTTGTCTTTGTAACTACACTTCAAATATCCATAGCTTGTTCTCGTGCCCCCACCTCAGCTTCTCCTCTGACAGTCTAAACGAGCTCTGCTTTCCCAACCTTTTCTGTTCTGAAAGAAACAGGAAAGCTGGCAAGGGACTGCTGATTGGGGAGTATAGTGACAGGACAAGGGGGAATGGCTTTAAACTAAAAGAGGGGGGATTTAGATTGGACATTAGGAGTAAATTCTTTACTGTGAGGGTGGTGAGGCCCTGGAACAAGTTGCCCAGAGAGGCTGTGGAGGCCCCATCCCTGGCAGTGTTCAAGGCCAGGTTGGATGGAGCTTTGGGCAACCTGGTCTAGTGTAGGGTGTCCCTGCCCACGGCAGGGGGCTTGGAACTAGATGATCCTTGTGATCCCTTCCAATCCAAACCATTCTATGGAAAACCCAAATGGTTTAGTCCAGATGAAGTCATGCGGCTCCTTGGATTTGCAGGATCTGGGTGAGAATTCAGGGTGTTTGAGATGGAGGAGGTGAAATTACCCCTCTGGGACTTAAACTTTAAAAATCAGAGAAATAAAAACTAATTTTTTATATGTATTTCTAAGCATAATAGCAAGAGTCAGCACATGCTGTAATGATCCCTGCAAAAAGCCTTCTAATCGTTTCGAAGTGTGCGGCTGGACCTGTGTGTAGATGTGTGTGTAGGGTCAGGTGCTTTGAACGCAGCTGGTTTATCATCACCAGGATTGCTTTGACTTCTAGCGCACTGGTGAAGAGCTGACAGTCACACAAAAAATAGCACAATACGTTTTGCTTTCCTCTACAGACTGGCTGCCTCAATGACAACGACGTGCGCAGAGTGAAAACCAAACTCAGAGCTCCAACAAAACCTCCTGCAACTTCAGAAGACAGTATTTGAGCAATAAGCAAACACAGACAGACATAAGGCTTTTGTACCAAGGGAAAGGTAGCGTGAGTCAGAGAGCAACAGTTACTTCAAAACAGGCATATTACCATTATTTTTTTGTTGTTTATAGGCAAGAGCAGGATTTCCTGTTTGTAGAAAACAGGAAAATGTTAACGAAACATTTAACACAACCTCGTGTTCTAAAAAACAAGGCCAAAAAGCCTGAAAAAAATGTATTAGCATTTTGGTAAAAGCATCTCCTACACCTTCAGTGCCAACTTTATTTCACCCTATAAAGCCTTTTTGGCAGCCTAGGCTCCAGACACAGCAAAGCAGGCAGCTCCAGGGACAGCAGCCCAGCCCTGGCCTGCTTTGCCTAAGCCCAACTCCCAGCGGCTGACCGCTGCGGGCCGAGTGTGTGGGAGAGAGCTGGGGCAGAGGCAGGCAGCAGAGCACGATGGACTTCCCCCGACGGTCCCCCAGTTCTCCCCATGTTTGGGGGACCTGAATTATCAAATTCTGCCCCAGCACCTCCAGTTCATGCAGCCATACCAGCTCTTGACTGCTCTTTGCCTTAGACAAGGGTTTCAAGCAATGGCTGATATATAGGTTTTGCTCCCTAAAGAGCATTATAGCGTTCAGAAAACAGGACCTGCTGACATGACAAATTTGGGAGGTTGTGCCTGGAGCACTGGGACCACTGAGCCCTTTCTAATGGGACTGATGTCACCACTAGCTCCCCAGGCCCTGACAAAAACCTCTCCTCTGGAAACACTCTTCCAGTTGTAGAAGATTGTGTAGGGGAGGCCTTCGTTGTGCAGAAAGTGTGCCCTCAGTCCTTGGATCTACCACGTCTGGAAATTTCTCCTGTGAACGATGGCAGGTATTACTGCATCACACTTTGTCTCTATGAGATGGTAGCTAGCCAAAAAGCACCAGAAGAGGAAAGTATACTATACCATCTACCAAATATCATAGTTCCAGCTGCAGTTGACCTGGCTACCTCAGAGAGAGGGTAAACAAGGGTCTGGGCACTACAGAGGAATCACTCCCTTGTGAGCTGCAGGATGTTCCATACGTACTGAGTTGACTATTGGAGCTTGTAGTATGATCCCACAAAATAATTGAGAAAGAAGAAATTTATCTAGCAGCCGTTGTTGTTTGTTTTGGGTTGTTGGTTTTTTTTTTAGGGAGGGTTGGTCAAAAACAGTATGCTTGGCCCTTCTTTGAACATAAGAGAAGCTACTCTGGCTGCAGAGTATGCAGAGTATATGTGGCATTTGCTCTTTTAAGAGAAGTCTCATGGTGAAAATTAAGCAGTGCTTTTCTCGTTAGGGATAGGTAGAAAGAATGGGCAGTGTCAAGAAACCCCATGCTAACACAACTGGCTGCTCGTCTGCGGGCAAAATTGCCTACAAGCATGTGGATGGCTTCTGCCAGCCCCGCATGCCCATGGACCTTACGCTGCCTGGCACCTTTGGGGCATCAGGTGCTGGGGCAGGAGCACTGCTGAGCACCATCAGTCCTGATGACTCCATCTCTCCATGCGCTGAGGACAGACCTAGCCAAGCACCCTGATGTGGCTTCAGAGAGAATTGTGCCACGCTGCTGAGACTCAATGGGTATCAGACATAGACATCGATATCTGTGGTATTTGAAAAGGAAATGAACTCTAATCTTGCTTATTTTGTTTTTCTTTTAATCAGGCTCAAAAAATGTATCAGAAATAATTTTCACAGCTGTTGCTGATTTGTTAGTACATCTGTCCCCAGATCTCCCTGCTGTTTGCTTTATGGTTTACAATCTTATTTTCATTTGTTTAAAGAAATGTTTTTCTCTCCCCTGTCGTTACATGAGACATCCACATGAACAACAGTGCAATGAGGGAACTCCTTATACCCACAGTCCTGTCAAGTGTGCAAACAGGCGCAAACGGAGCAGGACTGCCCCCCCAGCCCCTCCTGCAGCTCTGCTCCTCTCCCCCCAGAGTGGCACAGCACAGTTCAGTGCCAAACCACAGCTGAGAACTGCTTTAATTCACTAAGGACACCTACTCTTTGCCATATGCTTTAGAGGGAGACCGTTTCCCTCGTTATGCCAACTGATGCAATGGAAAA
The DNA here is from genome assembly GCA_013399095.1 of Psophia crepitans. Lineage (NCBI taxonomy): Eukaryota > Metazoa > Chordata > Aves > Gruiformes > Psophiidae > Psophia > Psophia crepitans. The sequence continues at coordinate 418,321 of VWZZ01004366.1, forward strand.
TGCAGGCAGCTTTCAGACTCTAAGTCCCTTCAACCAGTCTAAGCCCAAAAATTTGTTCATTTTTCCAACTATGCGATAGGTTTAAAGCAAGATAGGACCTCTAGCTCCAAATCTTGCACCTCTTAATCTTTGCACTGTACTGCTTTTGGCATCATATGGCACGACAGGCCTTACGATAAGTCCCGTTTTCATGGGAATGCAGAACTGAGGGAGACAGCTTATTTTTGTTAAACTATTTGTCTGAGTCTATATTGGACTTTTTTGGAGAGGGGAACCATGACATGGCACACCAGAGCTGATGCCGACAGCAGGCAGGCAGAAGCCCCGCTCCTGGCAGAGCGGGGTTGGGTTCCCACAGGTTGTCACCCGGCCTGAGCTAAAGCAGTCTGAAGTGCTCCGCAGGAAACTCTAAGAATTAAAACTCACGTCCCCTCACTTGCTTTCCTGCCTTGGCAGTCAGGACAGTCTGAGGGCTTTAATCACAAAGCCTACAAGGGAGGGAGGGCTCGAGGGTCGTTTGTTTTTTTTTAATTATGGGCATTATGTAATTGAATAAAAGATTGTAAATTCTACAGTATTACAGGCACATCAGAGGTAATGAAATACTTCTCCAGAAGTCTATATTACTGTTAAATGAATAACATTTGTGACTTGACATATACCTGCAATTGCAATAAGTATTTCAACTGGGAAGCTAAGGCACAGGTCAACCAGGCTATTCGAAAGCACACGCTTCCGACCAAGTCCTGCTGCGCACGCCTCGCTGCCGTTGCGAGGTATAAGCTCTGTAGTCACAGATAAAAGCGCTTTTGGGAGCCCTTAGTTACTTCTCCCAGGTCCAATTTTCCAGGCTTACTACTGTTACACTAGTGCAAGTTTAATGCGTGTGCATCATTCAAAAATCAAGACTGCCAAGTGAAACCATGATCGAGCCTGGGTGAAGCGTTCTGTGGATATGCATTTTGTAACAGCGCGAAGCTTAGAGAGCAAATAGCTCTGGAAACTGAGATGTTTGCCCTCAGTGTGCTTCAATAAACTGATTTACCTTTCTTCTTTTTTTTTTCCCCCTTTTTTTAAAAAAGAGCTGACGCAGGTTTGTCAAAGGGAGTTGTTGGGGTGTAGCAGCTGTTGATTGGCTCATCTGATACACTCCCATTTGTCTTTAAATCACTGTCCAACTGCTCTAGGTTGCACATGAGCAAACTTTTCATTACAGGTGCAATTCCTAAAAGGTGTAACCTGCTTAGCAAGGGAGCAAGAAAACCTGCTTGACTCAGAGGTAAACCTTTTTTTCTTTTCTTTACAATGTTTGATCAATGTATTTTCTCATCTTTAAAAAATGAGAGTTTGAAATTTAATTAATCTGTAAATATAAGTACAATGTGAAGGATGGGCTCCTTAGGATTTACTGACATGGTAATTTATATTGGCAAGTATCTCTAGTATTTCTTCAGGAATGAAATTTAATCATTTAGTCTCTTCATTTCATTTTTTTTTTTTGGCACATCAAATCAAAACCTAAGCAATGAAAACAGAAAAAGGTGTTTAAAATTGACCAGGCAATTAAGAAATGACTGCTTGCTTTCCTATGTAGGTCTTGGCTAACTTCTGAGAATTTTCAAGGTTCTTGATTTACTTGGCTAAAATTCGTATAAATAATAATAATAATAATTTGTGAAAGCAGGCTTTGCATTTTAATTGTTTATTTCACAGTGACAACACATTTCATTTCGAAATAGCTGTGCAGACAATAATATTATAAACTTACTGTCATGAAGAGGAAGAATCTGGCAAAATCTTCTAAATCAGATACCTTGCTGGAGCTTACAAATCTTGATACTGCAAAATCCGTGAAAATGTTAGTCACAGCTGTGACCTGGCATTATTTGCCCAACGGTTGTCCATTCTCTTAATGACCGAACTGCAGACTGGACAGAAATCGATAACGTTGTGAAATCAGATGACAAAAATTTCATCATTCTGAGTCATTTCTGAAAACTGTTATTTAATAAATGATGCAGAACAGTATCCTATCCTTGAAAGGAAAAATAGTTTTATAGGGATAAATAGCTTCCCTCTAATAATAGGTGAATCTCTTTTGCAACCAGTAATTTCTATTTTAATGCCATACTTCAAGAGAAAGCTTTTCTCTTCAGCCAAACGCCACAGAGGCATCAAAACCATCATTGTATTAAAGCCAAGTTTAAGGAATACTGTAGAGCTAAGAGATTTTTGTTGTATGTAAACTTACTGATTTTAACTAAAGGGAAGGAAAAAGAACTGGAGAGCTTTTTGTTTACTTCCAAACTTACAAAAGCCCTCTGTAGGGAAAGGAAGCTGTGCAGGTCAGGATGGGTTTGGATGCTTGAAACAGGGTTTAGGTAACAAATTCAGAACTCTGAAGCAGAAAGCATTAAATCCCAGGGAAGCTAAAGCAGATGTTTCTCTTCCAATATCATGTGCTAAGCTTCTGGCAGAGCCCAGGCCTGCCCGACCTTGGTGGCCGTGCCCTGTCACACCATTGCTGCCCTGGTGCCTGGCCATCACCCAGGAGCAGAGGTCCAGCTGGCACAAACCCCTGCAGGGGTGAATCCGAGCATCCATCCAGCAGCCCTGGCAGTGGGCTTGGGCATGGTGCAGCGTGCGGCTGTAGTCAGCATTTTATTTTAAACAGAGACAGCTAGTGTGTCCCCCTTTTTCTAAATAATATCGCGCAGGTTGAGCACCAACCCAAGAGGTGCAGAACTACCCCATCTCCTCCTCAGATGAAGAAGTGGCAGCTCTGCCCCTTCTATGTTACTTACGGGGAGCACATGCTGCTGGTACCTCAACATCCTCCCAAGCCCTTCAGTACCTGCAGCATTAGGAACCTGAAGAAATGAATTCCCACCAACTAAGGACCAGATTTGCCAATTTCTGCTGAAGTTCAAAGGCACCATTGGTTGTAATTCCAGTTATCAGTGATCACAGGATTCAAATCTAATGCTGACCCTGTTTCATGGGTCTCATCCAGCCCACATTTATTCCATGGGCTTTCAACTCATGGTCTGCAGACCCCTTCAGCTCCACCAACCACTTACCAAAAAGTGACAACTGCAAGAAACCAGGTTCTCAACAGATTTAATTTTGCCACCCAAGGCTTTGCACCTTCAACAGAAGACATTCAGGAATTCAGAAATTAAAAAATTATTAAAATTACATCAAATAACATCAGGTGACATCAAATAACCAAATCAAATCACTGCTTCATGCAGTAATTCCGCAGCCTTTTGAGATGACACCCATAAATCAGATTACTTGTGTAAATGTTTGACAGGACAATGTCCAGATGATTCTTATGCTGTAACGTCTTTTCAGTCAATTTTTACTCCCCTTTCCAAATTGTGTTTGCTGTGCTGCACAGACTTTCCTCCTCAGCCTAATCTCTGTGTAACTTAACTCCTGGCAACTTTTTTGCTCACTTTTCCTCTGTTTCCCAGTTCTTTGAAGATCTGTATTTTTTGGACTGCCACTTCGGGAAAAAATGTTTCTCTGACAAGCATTAGGCAGTGCACACGGTGGAGACTTTCCACTTTACCAGAACAGGGCTAAGAACAGTCAGATTCGTCTGCCTAACTTTTACACCACAGATTAAAAATAATCTTCAGGAATTGGAAAGACTCTGTTCCTCAGACATGTCTGCATATGAAGACGGTTCTGTGAATGAAACCACAGTTGGGAGGGCTCCACTAGGGTATTTTTTATTATTATTATTTTGTCTCCCGGAGTTATTCATATCCCGAGCAGGCAGAACCCCCCGGTCACTGGAATGCGAGTGCCGGCGGCTCTGCCCCGATGCCCGAGTCACCCGTCCCCTCACGCACACTCCCTGCGCAGCAGCTGAAAGGAGTAAACACAGCCGCTCTGTCCGGTAGGAAATCTCCTAATGCACTCTGATATTGCTTTTCCTTTGCAGTTGTCTGGTCTGGGTGAATGTTTTTAGTAAGAAGCAAGGAAGCTGAATGTAATTTCTGGCCCAGGGTCAGTTTTAGCCTCCAGGACTGGTATTTAAAGTTTACATTTACATTGTAAGCACATGCACCCTAACACTTTGCCACTACAAGTGTGTTTGTAGATGTTCTTAAGAACCAGCATGTGATCGGTTGCAGAGGATAGTGAAGGTCTGGTCATCGAGCTAGGATCTATACATCCATAAATGCAAAACCAGGGAAAAGGCTATTAAATAATTGCACGTTTAGTGTTACAGAGAGAGAGACATAGAACTTATTTGTGGTGGTGTTTTCTGATATTGTTATTATGCAGTGCTGGGCTACACCTAGCATGGGGTAGTTATGAAAAATGTAACAGGTCTAGCCAGTGTGCCCAATTGCAAGGTAGCAGGTAGAGTGCCAGGGGTCTGCGACTCTGGCCCAAGGTGTGCCAGCAATGTGCTGTCTGGTCTGTGCTCACACCCTTCACCGGCATGCCCCCTTGTCTCCTCAGCTGTGAAATGGAAATGCAAAAAGCATCAAGGAATATCTTTGGGAAATGAAAAGTACTGTAAAACTGCAACATTACTTGTACCGTGTTTTCCTCTTGAATCTGGGAATGAGCAAATTAATGTAAATGTGTATCTGCAGATGAGACTGTATCATAAAGCTGCTGGGATCCTGGAGGTGAAGTCCTCTTTGTAACTTTGGGTTGTACACTGTCCTTTGGTCCATATAGAAGTAGAGAGTTGAGCATTTATTCATGTGATTTTTAAAAGGCAGGAATTTTTCTAACAAGGGTAAAGACAGTCAGCCTTATACTCATGTAATAATCCTGTGTGAGACAGAGCTTCTAGCTGTGGGACAGGTAAGAATTAATACTGAATACCAGAAACTGCTAGATCAGAATTGCCCTTCCTAATTATCCAAGAAATGATCCTACAGAGATGCTCACCTCTGTCAGATCCCAGTGAAAAGGAAAAATCTTCAAAATATTTAAATCTATGACAACATTAGTCTTACAGCAAATGATTCAAAACACTGAGCAATTCCCTGAAGAGTATGTATGTTTTGACGGAGTGGTAGGAGAGCTCTGATATGCTCCCTTAATTTCTAACAGCAAGCACTTCTGCATCACCATCCCTTAGAAATTCAAAAGCTGCAGTTCCAGAAATTAATTTCTCCTGGCTTTGTGATTTTGCCGGATGCTGGACATGCAGTGTGCAGCCAGTGGTCCCTGCACCCTTTACCATTTGAAGGGAGGCAGAAGGGCCAAGTGCTGGCATATAAAGGGACATTATACTTGCCCAGAATTTTCCCAGTCTGCAACGGTTTCCCCTCTTAATGCTATTACAAAGAACAAACACAAACCCAGTGATTCACACTGGTTTGTCTAATTTGAGGAAAACTCTAATGAGTTTTGTTGTGTTTTGTTTGCAGAACAGAGTGTCCTGGCAGTCCCCGCATGGTAGAGAGGACCCGCAGGCAGGCGGTGCAGTGCTGTTTACCCTGAAGAAGCGAGTGTGTGTGCTGGAAAGCGCTGACCATCCTAATGGATCGCATGGAGCTGCAAAAAGTCAACATCGAACTTGATGATCAGAGCAACAGCGGGGAAAGCCTCGAAGACAACTACACGGAGCTGGTTGATTTGGAAAAGGCTGCAATTAGGAGGTAAGCATTTAAATGGGAAGGCTGTTAAGACTAGAAAGCAGTAATCAAAAAACAAGTTTCACTAATGGCATCTGTGACTCAAAACTTTTCCTAGCTAACACATTGAAATTAATGTGATTGTTTAGCTAGCATTTTCCCCCAGCACCAACCCTCCCTGCTCTGCTCCCTGGAGGACAGCATGCCCAGCACAGCAGGGGCAGCCCGGGTCCCACCTTGCCAGCCACTGCCTGAGGTGACCTCCGCAGGCTCCCAGCCCTGAGCGCCCGCTTGGCAATTTCCAACCACTCCAGTCAGATAGTACACATGTAAATTAATATGTCCTCAGGGCAGTGCAACCTGAGCACGATGAGAGGAGGAACGCTTTCCAGGGCAAGGTAACGGAGGGCAGCAGCTCAGTGCTCCCACAGGGACAGCCCAACCTCGGGGGTCTCCAGCAGGACCCACCATAAAACCAGCACCTGGGTGGCCTGAGAAAGACGTCTCAAAATCAGCCATCAGCCTCCAGCTCTCGGCTTGCTGCACCCCCCAGCATGTATCTCCAACAGGGAGTTGCAAGGCGCTTTGTTCCTCGGATGTGAAGTACGTGCTCAGCTTTAGGACATTGCTGGCAGTAAGGAATCGTTACTTTCCAACATCTGCAATCAGATATAATTTGAAGATTACTGGTTTTGAAACTAAATTCCAAGGCAGAGCAGGGGTCTTTTAAACATGCCATTGGACATGAGAGTCTTACTGGAGAAAAGAGGGGGGTTTCTGAAGGATTTTTAAACATTCATTGCAAGGTCAAAGGAAAGTTTCCACTAATCACAAGAAGCACTGCTTGAACATAATGTGTGTCATAAGCCTTATCTAATATTTTCTTATTCTTCTTTGTGTTCAGTCCATTTGCTAGCGATGATGCAGAAAGTCAGAAGTTCCTTACAAATGTGTATCTGGGTAAAAAGAAATTGGAAGAATATAATGAAGAATACGTAAGTTTTATTCATTTTTAAGAGTAATTACAAAGTAAATCTTACTGACCTGAATCTTTTCCAAAAGTTTCAGTAAACAAAGTTACTCTGGAGCTTGATCAGCATAAGATTGACTTTGGAAGAGTAAACACATTTTCGAACAGTTAGTGCAGCAAACCCTTTCTGTTGTCTTGCAAGTAAAACTGGGTCTTTCCTGCACAAGAAATCAGAGAAATTCCTCAGATGTGTGGACTTCAGTAGCACCCTTGTCACCTCACCTAGGATGTTCAGAGAGGGGTGGGTCTGCACCCATATTTCCATCAGGAGATTTCTCTGGTTCAGAGAAGCTTTGTTGCTCCTGTATCAAGGTAGAGCTGGGCCTTAGGGCTTACGTGCTTGTGTTGGTTGTTTCCAGCACCAGCGTAAATGAAACCACATCCCTCTAAAGAAGGGACATTCACGTTTGGCTTTAGCGTGCTGAACATCACACACTCAGCATGACTTTTAGGCAACTCCATGTGCAAATGGAAGCACAGCACCCGTTCCTGGGGCGGGGGCGGGGGAGGGGGGAGCAAGGCGGGAGTATCTCTCTGCTCATGTTTTAACTTTGTTCAAAGTTTTCCCGAATTTGCTGCAAACAAAGGCATTGTTTTATTGGTCATGTTACAGATTTTTATTAGGATTATTCAAACAAACCCAAAAGTATTACTCGTGATTGCAAGCTAAAATCAAAAGCCATATAGCCTTCCTTCCCTCTCCACTTCGTGGCAGATCTGACTCCCTTACACACTGTCCCCCCTCTCCCAGCTTTTTGTCCTCTCCCACTCTCCTGCCTCCAGCCCGAGCCACACAGCGCTTCCTTCTTACCTCCCACAGACACACTTTTACCTCCCCAAAGAAAGAAGCATATCATACTTGGAGAAAAAAAAACAAAAAAATCTGTTGGATTAATTTTAAAAATCATCTGAATGTGTTAATTTGATAATTGGGAGATCTATTAGATAGCAGTATGTATTCCTATTCAGCCTACCCAACGCGGCCCGTTGTGGCTGTGTCACCTCAGTCGCCTGCTGGTGAGGTAGCCCTCCTCCCTGACAAGACCAGGGGAGAGGCGAACACCTACCGGCACAGCTGGCTTTGGGGGTAAAATGAACTCCTTATGGTTCCTGTGGGCTCAGGAGCCTTGACAAGGCTCTAAGGATCAAGGGAGCAATACAGGGAAAACCAGCAAGGAGGATAATTAGTGTGGTGTGCTCAGTAAAATACAAATTAACTGCCATTTTCTGTTCTTGCTCCCAACAGCACCGAGGCAGAGCTTCTTTTGGAATGTCCTCTTTCAACCTCAGCAATGCCATTATGGGCAGCGGCATCTTAGGGCTCTCCTATGCCATGGCCAACACAGGAATTATCCTTTTCGTGTAAGTACATGGAAAGAAAAGCAAATAGAATATAAGCAGTGAGCTGGAGCTAAAGTTTTTGTGGTTAGAGAGGTACGTTAAGCTTGTTTTGTTAGCTGAAAAGTTTTGTAAGATCATCTGTAATGAAAACATTTTAGCTGCACTGCAAGGAACCATCCACTGCTGACAAACCTTTTTTTTTTTAATTTTAGCTCTGTTTTGTGTCAGGAACACAACTGTGAATTGATACTGTGCAGTCAAAAAACAGAGAGGAAGAACAGTACACTGGTCCTAAAATAACAACAGCAGTCTTGCTGGTTCAGTATGGGAATTCAACAAGTGAAATAAATCACCCATAAAGTATATATTTACATCATCCCAACTATCTAATGCCTATGTAGAAATGGAAGAATATTCAATATGTCTGAAATAGCAGTATGCTTTGAATGCAAAGGCATTCACAGATTTATTCAGATTTCACGTTGCTCCCTCAAGTCTATTTGTACTCAATGTGCACAGATGACAGCAATGGTATGTGGCTGACATACGGTACCTATACAAAACGGGGTTTTTGATAGACAGTAACAGAGCAACATGTGAAGTTTTTTAAGCTATGGCTAACCTTGTCAAATTAGAGAGACTGTCAAAAAAAAAAACCCAAAAAAAACCAAAAAAAACCCAACAGTTGTATTTCTTTTTTTAATAACTAGTTTTAACGTTAACTGAAGCCTTAGTTTTAATTCCCCCATTGAGCTGGAATAAAGCATGATAGTACTGTGTGACAACAGGCCATTGTTTTACATTACTGAAAGCCTTTAAATCAGGTTGCATGACTATCTCTATAGGGCTTCTTTCTTCTGGAGATTGTGTCACTAAAACAGAAACAGCTTTTGAAATGCTACGTGCAGCTTCCTGTTGCTAAGAAACACCTGCTGGTTTGCCAGTAGAATTTTTAACTGAAAATTAATTGTGGATGCAAATGCTGTTCTGGATAAGTACTTGCATTTGCACTTGAATATTTCAGATATACAATCTGCAGATACAGAAATGGAACCAAGTTCTAAAATTGACTGCATTAGGGTCTGAAAAATGTAGCATTTTTTTCTTCTAACTTTCTCCGAGCACTTGTACTAAATAGCATGGCCATAAATTATCACTGGAAGGAAAACTGTGAAACATCAGACCTCACTAGGGGAAAGCAAAATTACCTGTGTAATATCTTTATTTTTCAGGCTCTGTTCTTTCACACAGGTGGCTAAAAAAATCTGATATGAGCCTAATGACATTAGCTCTGTTGGCAGTGCTAAAGCAGGGAGTAATGCTAAAGTAATCCTGTGGAGTCTTAACCAGCGAAACCAAAGGACGTCTCCATCCCGCAGCTCATTTTCTGTTCTGTTCTACTTCCATACTTTATGCATGAGAACATTCTCCCTTCTGGTAGAGGAAGGAGTTTTATTTAAAAGTACAAAACTGCATAGGGATATTGTTACCCCCATGGCATGCATCCACTTGCCAGAGGTTCTTCTGTTTTCACAAACCATGACATTCGCATTAGTGAGACAGAAAAATCCCATCTACTAAATGGAAACCCCTGGACATTAATTTTAATTTAGATCATGTGGTAGCATTGTCTAAATTTTTGTAATTTACTGTTCTCATGTTGCCCAAGTGCTCTCACGCTGGAAGATGTTCTACAGGGTGAAGGCGTAAGGAGGGCTCCTAAGACTCAGAAGCTCTTCAAGAGTTCCCATTACATCCTCCTCTCCTGTGGGGGAGGTTTGCAGTGGCATGGAGCACGCACTGCAGCATCGCTTCTGCTGCCTGACATGACTTAGGAAGTGCAATCAAGGTGGCTTTGGTTCATCACACCTCATGCATCAGGAAACAGAGACCATCTCTCTGAACAGCAGCTGCATGGATTCCCCTGATAAAGATGGATGCCATCTTGGCTGGCTACAATGCAACCACAGACAGGATTCCCCTTTACCATATTGCATGAGCCCAAAGTGTGAAAGACGGCCCTGCTTACATGAAGTCTGTAGCTGTCTCTCTTGGAGAAAAAAAACTTGAGAGAAAGTTGTGATGTTCTGGTGCCCATCACCTGGCCACTGGGCCTATGTTTCCTCTTAGACTGTAACGCATTTATGAACTTGACTGTCAGTGTCTCCCATATCTCTAACAAACCATGTGTCCAGTGCAGTGGAAGGTGTGGGCACAACCTCCTGTCCGGCCAAGGAGTAAGGCACGTCAGTATTTCCTAGCTCTGTCATGTTATCATTGCATCCCCTTCTGCACCAGCACTTGTGCAGGTTGATGAAAAGACAGTTATGGTAATAAGATATGCTGCCCATGGTGTTGTGCCCTGAAAATGTCATACAAAGCTACAGTTTGCAAAAGGCAGATAGCTGAAATCATAGGATGCAAATGATGTGTAGAAAGAACACAGCAGTAATCAGAATTAATGAATTCAGGCACCAGTACCTTCAAGCAGACTAGACTAGAAGAGTATTCTGCAAATGCTCCAAGATTTTCCAGTGTCATACTGCATTTTAGCATTATGCAAGATTTCTAATGTACTTTGCAAAGTGGGCATCTCAAACTAAACTCCGTAACTTCAACTTGGTTTGTTTTGGGGGGTTTTTGACATCTTTGTGTAAGGAGACAGACTAAAATGAGAGATTATTGAATAGGTAAGAGACCAAAGACATGACTCTTGCTTTTAAATCTGTTTACTTCAGTAGGGTCTTTTTAAGATGTAAAATTCTGTCCTTGAGGAATAATATCGGGTTGTCACTTAGCTGGACTTAAATCAGCATTGAGAGGCTTCTGGAATGTGTAAGGTCAACTGCACTCACGAGTAAGCCATGGCTGACACTTAGCATTTTGCACTGGGAGTCCAAAGCACAAACTTGCTGGAAACTACTTACACATTGAATTTCATGAAAAGGAGCAAGTGTACGTTCAAATTAACTGAGTGTCTCTGATGTCCTGCTTGGGATTCTGATTTCTGCTTTGCCTTGCAGAGTTCTGCTGCTCAGCGTAGCAATACTGTCACTCTACTCGGTCCACCTTTTACTGAAGATATCAAAAGAAGGAGGTATGAGGATCAGGCTGTGACTAACTAAGAGTCTCTACTGCATGCACATATTTTAAGCTGAAATGCAATTCACCAAATGTGTCCAATTGCAGGAACCCATGTTTCTTTTTTGTTCTGGTTTTTTTTTCAGGATCACTGATATATGAAAAACTGGGAGAAAAGGCATTTGGTTGGCCTGGGAAGTGTGGTGTTTTTGTTTCGGTTACAATGCAGAACATTGGAGGTAAGGAGCAAATGGTTTTAGAAAAACATTTTCTAACTTCTGATGCTTTTCTACAGAACATAAGTGCTTTCTCTCTGATGGGCTAAAAGGCATCAGAGGTAAGTCAGGTACAACATACACTGTATTGTAATAAGGAAGGGCAGGAAGACTTCATCTTGTCTTGTTTCAGCTATCTGACACTTCAGTGTCTGGTGTAAGCTGCTTTCCTGGAATCTCTCAATGACCAGTGAAGAGCCTTCAGCGATGGCTAAAATGGCTTGGCTGGGTGTCCTCAAGGAGCTGGACATTTCTCTTCATTGAGCACATCTTAGACTAGACATCATCTGTTTCAACTTAGAAAAGATTAATCCCACCTAAAAGGAAAAGCACATGGTTCTGACTTCTCCACAAAAGAAATGCTCTTCAGTAGTTCATTTTTCAGCTGAATTCTCTCCTTGAAATGACAGTTGGGTTGTGATCTCTCTAAGACGCTGAGTGTTTAAGAGTGATTGTTGAAAGTATTGATCCAAACAGATACTTCCTGTGAAATATCTATTAAGTAACCCCCATCCTCTCAGAACAGCAGGCTGTTTACTTACTGATCTAAGCAGCAGGGGTATGGAACAACTTGTCCTTGGCACTGTCTCCAGGCACATCAAGGACAAGAAGGTTATTGGGAACAGTCAGCATGGCTTTACCAAGGGAAAGTCATGCTTGACCAACCTCATAGCCTTCTATGAGGATGTAACCAGGTGGATGGATGATGGAAGGGCAGTAGATGTGGTCTATCTTGACCTCAGCAAGGCATTTGACACCGTCTCCCACGGCATCCTTGTGGGCAAGCTGAGGAGGTGTGGCCTGGATGATCACGTAGTGAGGTGGATTGTGCGCTGGCTGGAGGGCAGAAGTCAGAGGGTTGTGGTCAATGGGGCCGAATCTAGTTGGAGGCCTGTGACTAGTGGAGTCCCTCAGGGGTCGGTGCTGGGTCCGGTACTATTCAATATCTTCATCAGCGACCTTGATGAGGGAACGGAGTGTACCCTCAGCAAGTTTGCTGATGACACTAAACTGGGAGGAGTGGCTGACACACCAGAGGGATGTGCTGCCATTCAGCGGGACCTAGATAGGCTGGAGAGCTGGGCGGGGAGGAACCTGATGAGATTTAACAAGGACAAGTGTAGGGTCTTGCACCTGGGAAGGAAGAATCCCATGTGCCAGTACAGGTTGGGGACTGACCTGCTGGAGAGCAGTGTAGGGGAAAGGGACCTGGGGGTCCTGGTGGACGGGGGGATGACCATGAGCCAGCAATGTGCCCTGGTGGCCAGGAAGGCCAATGGCATCCTGGGGTGCATTAGAAGGGCTGTGGTCAGTAGGTCGAGGGAGGTCCTCCTCCCCCTCTATTCTGCATTGGTGAGGCCGCATCTGGAGTATTGCGTCCAGTTCTGGGCCCCTCAGCTTAAGAAGGACAGGGAACTGCTAGAGAGAGTCCAGCGCAGAGCCACTAAGATGATCAAGGGAGTGGAACATCTCCCTTATGAGGAAAGGCTGAGGGAGCTGGGTCTCTGTAGCATGGAGAAGAGGAGGCTGAGGGGTGACCTCATCAATGTTTATAAATATGTTAAGGGTGAGTGTCGGGAAGATGGAGCCAGGCTTTTCTTGGCCTCACTAAGCGATAGGACAAGGGGCAACAGGTCCAAGCTGGAGCATAGGAGGTTCCGGGTTAATGTAAGGAAAAACTTTTTCACCGTGAGGGTGACAGAGCACTGGCACAGGCTGCCCAGAGAGATTGTGGAGTCTCCTTCTCTGGAGACATTCAAAACCCGGCTGGACGTGTTCCTGAGTGATGTGCTCTAGGTGGCCCTGCCTTGTCAGGGGGGGTTGGACTAGATGATCTTTCGAGGTCCCTTCCAACCCTTGTGATTCTGTGATTCTGTGGTAGGAGTGCACCTTCATGTGATAAAGCTTATTTCCTTTTACTGCCCTGGGAGAAGCCTTTTAGGAGACTGGAGAACACCATATGTGAAAGCTCAGGGGAGTTTGTAATTTTTTCCAGATTGCTTAAGGAGAGGTAGCTGAACTACTAATTAAATGCACAATTGCTCAGTTAAATGTATGCAGGTTTGTTTTGGGGTTGTTTGGGGGTTTTTTGTCATCTCTCTCTTGGGACTTGGTAGGTTTTGCAAATCTCCATCGACAGCTTTGTTACTCAGCCAGAGATGATTCACATCTCTCTACTGCAAGAGACTTTTTGATTCTGTTCATAAAGGATCCTGTTCCATCATCTTTCTTTCCTTCCTCAGGCCTGGATATCAAATGTGGTTGAATTCAGGAAGGAAGTATGCTTCCCTGTTAGAGAGAAATAGTTGTACCTCTAGTCCAGTGGTTTCTACCCTCTTGTCTAGATTGATCCATGGGTCTCAGGGGACCTCTCTGTGGCCAGCGTAAAAAAAACTGAAGAAAGCATGCCCTCTGGCAATACATTTAAATGAGATATATACAAGTCCACTCTTTCTTCAGGAACCTTGATAACTTGAAATCTTGATATCTTTTTTTTTGGTATATCGGATAGCATATTGGAGGAAAGAAGCTTAAAATAGAAGGGATCAGGTAGATTAAGAGATTTAGAGGCAGTAACAACTAAAGTTACTACAACATGTGGATGGACAGCATCCATTGGAAAATCAACATTTACAACAGAAAAATAAAAGGAAAAGTTAAGAGTGTAAATTTAATCAAAGCACTGATTTGAGCATGTTGTTAATTCAGTAATAACTGTATTATATTCTAATGCTAGATGTCATTCAGGACAGGCTCATAACATAAAGGGAACATGCCCTCTATTTAGTGACATTGTAATTTGGACAAAAATCATTTCTCTGTTTTAGCAAAAACTGATAGTATGTTTTTCATCCAGCATCAATGTTTTTCAAAACAAATTAATTTTGGTGGAACTACACTGTTTTCTCTGAAGATGTGTGTGTGTTGGTTTGTTTCAGCAATGTCAAGCTACCTCTTTATTATTAAATATGAACTTCCTGAAGTGATCAGAGCATTCATGAAACTTGAGGAGAGTTCTGGGTAGGTATTTTTCCCCAACCTGAGCCTCAAATGAAATTGTTTCACTTTGTTGTCAATGATAACGATTGTTATTTTTTATTCCTCATCTTTAGAGAATGGTACCTAAATGGGAACTACCTCGTCATATTTGTAACAGTTGGGGTTATTCTTCCCCTCTCCCTTCTGAAGACTTTAGGTAAGATTAATGCTCCACTTAACCCCATTTCTTATTTCTATTAGGATTGTGAATTTATATGTAGCTGAACTGTATTTTTTTTCTTCCTTCACAGGTTATCTTGGTTATACAAGTGGTTTTTCACTGACCTGTATGGTTTTCTTTGTCAGTGTGGTAGGTGACTGTTTGGGTATTGTCTCTAAGCAAAGACAGAGCCTGTAAACTGTGCAATGCTGTTATATTTCTTACCATCACAATTTAATGTGGATGATAGAATAGCACGTGCGAGTGAATCAAGCCAACAAGCCTTTTTCTGAACGAAGAGAGAATAAAAAAGGTCAGCCTGAAAAAGAACACTTGGGAATAAAAAATAAAGCAGGACAACAGCAGAGGCAGAGTAACAACAAATACTTGCAGGAGAAACAGAAGTAATACCACTTGGTTTCTTTCTTCCACTCTTTCCCTTCTCTTGTCTGTATGCCTGTTTTTATTTCTGTTGGCATATCATGGGTGTAAGTGTATTCTCCTATGGTGGTACTCTACTGATGACATTACTCTTTTGTAGGTAATCTTCAAGAAATCCCAAATACCCTGTCCTCTCCCCATGATGGACCACGGGGTTGAAAACTGGACTGCCACCAACAACACAGTGCCAATGCACCTGGTCATGTTACCAAATGAGTCTCTTGGTTCTGGTGTGAATTTCATGATGGACAACACAGCTGGGCACTTGCCAGGCCTTGAGGAGCCAAAAGATACCTCCCCCAAAAGTGGTGTAGAATATGAAGCACACAGCGATAGTAGTGACCTGTGTCAGCCAAAATACTTTGTATTCAACTCACGGGTAAGGGAGATTCTGTAGAATTTGTCTTTAGCCATTTGTACCACAGCTGAACTGCTGCCTGCCAAAAGTCAGAGGTACAGCAGTGACCGTTCTTACTAATGGGAGCTTTATTTTACAGACTGCCTATGCAATACCCATCCTGGCATTTGCATTCGTATGCCACCCTGAGGTGCTACCAATATACAGTGAACTGAAAGAGTAAGGTTCTTAAATTTTGTCCCATACTTCCAGTTAACCATAGCTAGAGATCACTTTCTACGTGTTCTGCCTTGATTGCTGGTGTGTAGACACCCACCAGCTAATGATTTATTGCTTTCCATAGTAAGCAGATAATGGCTTTGCTTTGACCTAACAGTCAGATACTGATGGCGAAGATCCACTGTTCAGATAGCTACATTGATCAATATTTGCTTAGGCAAGGAGGAATCTGGGCAGTCTTTCGTATGATGTGAAATATACTGGGGAACTTGTTTGCACTGAAACAGATAATTCTGGTTTCTAAAAATATCTTAATGAGTTCTGTGTCTGGGTCAGCTGCTGCTTACTCTTAAAGTTTCTTGGGATGCCATTGGTTTGGGTGTCTTACATAGGCTCTTAACCCAGCCTATTCTGCTTATCAAATATCAAAAATCAAATACACTTGCTTAAATCAGCACAGAGCTGACGGTTGGGAAGGGCTAAGAAAATGCATTTGTTCAACAGCAAGAATTACATTACAGGAGGCTGTGCTGCAACACTCAAGGAGGCCAAGACCCATTACCTCCTCTTTCAGTAGGTTTAACCTCAGAAGAAATAAAAATTCTCAGATGGCTTGGGAACCTGCTTCCAGGTCCTATACGCTGAAGATTTTCTTAGACCAAATCTTTAACCAAAGGATGCTAAAGAAAGAATTTGACCCGCAGGAGGTTCTTGAACACACAGAACAGCCTTATGTAGTTATAAGGATATGTTCATATAGAGCTGACTGAAAGCTCTTTTCTTTTATTATGTCCAGCCCCGTAACTATATCCACTCCATTTTTTATTTAAAATACACCTTTTGGGATTGATAGTATATAAATAATGATATACAAAATAAGGTGGCAGGTTTATATGCTGTCACTAAGTAAGCAGTAGAAATGGAGTTTCAACACCCTTTTATAAGTCTGTGCTGTTCTGCACAGAGTTGTGAAGCTTCAAGTAAAGAGCTCTGCATAACTAATACAGTTGCTATGAACCTACTAGCCAGTGAGGGGATGTCAGTAGGGCTAAGACTCTTCAGGGTACTTGTAGTACAAGTACAGGCTTTATGACAATAGCACTGTTACTCTCTCTCTCCTCTACTTCAGTCGTTCCCGAAAGCGGATGCAAAATGTTTCAAATATCTCCATCAGTGGCATGCTTATCATGTATCTTCTGGCTGCCCTCTTTGGATACCTCACTTTCTACGGTAGGTCAAAGCCCTGTTCTCTGCAGAATTTTCCTTCGCATTTTAAAGCAGGTGAGATGGAGCTATCACACTGAAGCTCCAATGTTCATGTATTTTCTGTGGGCTTGAATCCAGGTGTAAGTGTTATTCAAACATAATACCTGAATAAGCAGTAGGACTTAATAAGCTAATAATTAATGAGACTGAATAAGCTGTCAGGCCACAAGGCCCTCACCTGTGAGAGACTCAGAGTCACCTACCAGGGGGACCAGTTGTATACCTCTTGGTTTTGTGAACTCAGACTACAACCTGCTGTAAACTTGGCTCTTGGCAAAGGCCAAGAGTGACTGTACTAAAAATACTCTAGTGCTCAACAGTTTTATATGAAACTATTAAGTGCTACTCATCCTGGCTCTGACGCCACTAATTCACCTTCACCTATGCTGAAAAACAAGTGCGAATCATTCTAGTGTAAAAAAAATATGGATGAGCTAGACTAACCGGTAGGTAAACAGAGTATCCCCTGTATTAGCACACCATTTTATGCAAACGCCACCTCTGTTTACCTCGCTGGTTCCTCTGCTACAGCAGAGAGGTGAATGACACAAGCACAATCTGCTCTCTATCACCCGGGCAAGAGGGCTCTCTCAGAGACCTGGGGCACCTGGATGGAGGATGAAGGGAGCTGTTCCCAGTTCAGTGAGTTGTTTCCTATTTCATATCAGAGATATCATTATTTTTACCTCGGGTTCCACATCCACTTAATGGCTTTGAGAAAGTCATTTGAGATACTGGAGTACAAAGCATCACCTCAGAGCTGTATTGCCCTCATCGTCTCTGAATGATGGACTCGTATCGGTCATGCTGGGAAAATTCCTCTTTCGTGCCTAGCCCATAGCATGTATCTGATGACAGCAGCTGGGCCAAAGCTAATCTTATCTGGCTGCAGTATAAAGATCCTTTTCCATGAGCAGATATTGCTTAAGTGATTTAACTCCTTTCTGTTTCCTTTTCGTAGGAGAGGTTGAAGATGAGCTACTTCATACATACACCAAAGTGTACACCTTCGACACCCTCTTGCTGTCGGTTCGCCTGGCAGTGCTGGTGGCTGTAACCCTGACCGTGCCCCTTGTCCTTTTCCCCGTAAGTAACACAGCTGCTGAAGCTGAAATCAGGGTTACCTCATGTACACCGATTGTATGAACTCAGCACAGACAGACTTACGCACTGAAGAAAAGCAAGCCTAAGTTTTTATTTGGGAGAGTCTGTTTTCTCACATGCAGTTTGACCAGAGCAAGGTCCTTAGGTAGTTAGGGTTGCAAACTTTCGAAGACCAAAATAAATCAGTCTTTATAAATAAATCAGAAATAAATCAGGAACAACTGCCCTGGCTCTCCCTGTACTATATTTATCAGAGCAGCAGTGTAAGTGCTGAAGACTTGGGGATATACTGAAACCACTTACGAGATTTCCTAATACAGACATAGGCACCTACTGTAGCCTCCAAACTCAAGGCAGACACATGCAGCTCAGGCCACGTGCTGCGCAGGACTGCCAGACCTGACTGCCAAAGAAGGGGAGCAGGGAGCCTGTGCACACCTTACACGCTTGGGTCTGCGGGCAGGGGAGGAAGCTTAGTGCCAGAAAACAAAGACAGTCAAGACACAGACACAGTCAGATGTCTGAGCAAAGATTGGAGCTTCTGGCTGACAGGGAAATACGCAATATCCACAGCAGCAGGGACAGAAAGGCACAGCTAAACAAACCGCTCTGCAGAGGGACTGACCTCCCTCACGGATCAATCCCCACCTGAAGAGCAGACCTCCAGGCTCCTGAATGCACAGGACTGTCCCTCGTGCCTTCCCTGAGCCACTACACAGCAGGAGAGAAAACAGTTGATCCTGGTCATTAAATTTTGGGAGGCTGGTGTGCCATTTGTATGGCACACACAAACCCAGCACCATGCCGCTGGCAGGCAACCTGCGTCACTCCGTAGTGTTCCCATCTGACGAGAGCCGTAACCCTGGGGTCCTGTTGCTCTGTTGTCCTGGATGCAAACACGAGCCCTGCGTAGGTGCTGTTTCCAGGCCTGCTGACAAATACACATACAAATAACAGCAGCGATCATTATTCAAGGTTGTCTACAAAAAAGAAAGAAAAGGTTTTGGTATAAAGCACCCAGAGTGATCAGCCCTTCTAGCTTAGAGTGCTCCGGCACTCCGCCTCAAGTGTCGTGTTTAAACCAGTGACTAAATGCTTAAATTACTCTTAACTAACTGATCACTTGTGAGGGGAAAACAAGCTAAGGACTTTACAAAAGTCTCTATCTGTCAGATGTAGCATTCTGGTTTTTTTAGCTTTCTGTATAATCACTTTCATATCTGAACAGTGTACAGAGGCTTAGCAGTTACATATCCCAGCACTAGTTGCTCTTTTAGAAGAACTCCCAAGAAAATAGCACTTGCTTATAAGCCAGCATATCAAACAATTTTATAGAGCCTATCAGGACAGCCAACTCAGCAGATTAATTACTTATTTATTAATTAATTAATAAATAAGCAGTATAGTTGTATCAAATACCTTTTTTTATGCTCTACCACATTTGTATTTTCTTAAAGTAGTCAGAGTTTATTCTTTAAAAAAAAATTGTTGCATTGCTAAAAAATAAAATTAAATATGAATTTCACTTTAAAACGTCATTTTGATACCTTAATTTTAAGGACAATGTCACAGCAGGAATAACGCAATAGATGCTGACAATAAGTGAACAGGAAAGCAGACAGCAGTTCTTTGGTGGAATAAAGCTGTTTTAGACCAACTCAGAGACCAGACAAAATTTTTGCAATCTGTCTCCTGCTTCCTAATATTGGCTTACATCAACCTGTAAAACATAAAATGCAAAATTCATGCTATGTTTTCAAATGATGGGCTCCAAGTCTGACAACACTCCATACGTTTATTGAGTTGCCAAACTTATCCAGAAACAGTTGTCTGTTAAACAACCAGAGGTGGGGTTTGAGCTTTCTTCAGAGTAAAAACATTTTTACTCAACTTCTACATTTCAAATCTTTTAAGTTAATCACGGTAGTTCAGAGTAACATTATCTCCTGCCTCCAAAGGGATTTGCTGTTGACCTTTTTCCTACTTACCATTTTTGCTGATGAAAGAGCAAAAACTCTCTCCCTGTGTTGTGTGAGAAAGTCAGCAGAGCAAAAAGGATCCTCGCAATAGCTTTTAGGATTATAATTTCCATGTGGCATTGAGAAATATGCTTTTATTTTGAGGGAGGTATATAGTATTTAATGGAAGTAAAACAACAGCGTGCTCTTTCTCTCACAAAAATAAATGACAGAACTCCTGTGGGATTTTCAGAGGGATCAGGTTCAGGAATACAGCAACTCGTATTTCACTCATGCAT
Source organism: Psophia crepitans (assembly GCA_013399095.1). Classification (NCBI taxonomy): domain Eukaryota; kingdom Metazoa; phylum Chordata; class Aves; order Gruiformes; family Psophiidae; genus Psophia; species Psophia crepitans. The sequence goes on from VWZZ01004366.1 coordinate 438,507, forward strand.
TTTTTTGCTTGCAGATTAGTATTCGTAGTAGGGGTTTCCTGAGGGGGGGTTTTGCTGATATTAACATCTTTCAGTTGAACAGATTTCATGTCCCTGATTTTACACCCTGTTTACTTGACTTTCTTCTACACTGCAAATATTTGAGTTTCTGCATTAAACTGTGAACCCTGTTCTCAAAAACCTTCATCAGAGTGAGATTACATTAAGGGAGTCAAAGACTGAAAACACATTTCTTCAGTCAGAATTTCTCACAGCAAAAGTAACTAGCATATAACATTTAAAAAAAAAAGTGAAAAGCAAAGATAAATTAATTGCTGTTTTACTTTCCCTGCTGGTTTTCATCTTACAGATCCGTTCATCTATCAGTGAGTTGCTGTTTCCCAAAAGGCCATTCAGCTGGATAAGACATTTCCTGATTGCAGCAGTAATTCTTGCTTTTAATAACATGCTTGTAATTTTTGTCCCAACTATTAAAGACATCTTTGGATTTATTGGTAGGTTTTATACATACTTTTTGTTTACTCTGTTAATCCTTTCCACAACATATTTACATTCATGGGCTGAATGACAGTCTCAGTGTGGGTCTTGCAGTAGAGTATTATAAACACAGATTAAAGTTAAAAGGGAAACAAAAATTCCCAAACAGCTGACAAACAAAGCTAAACACTACCCAACTTCATTGCTACCTTGAATGAGGCATGAGGAATCCAATCACCCCTCTATAAGAGCTACTAGGCAACTCCCATTTTGACAAAAAGGTCATTTGGGGGGGGGCAAGGGAGGGGGTAAGGGAAATCATCTTTGGTTTTCAAGCATCTTGTAGCCTGGACAAAAAGTATTGACTTCCAAATTGTGATGTTAGAAAAAAGAGAAAAGTGACACATTTCTTTTGACATTCACAGTGTTCTCCCTACCTCTTTCTTCTGTTCAGTTTTGGCCTCTGATCGAAGAGGTCCATGAAGAGCCTCCATGCTCTGAGCTATTTGAGGACTTGGGGATGCAAGTGCCTTTGAGAAAGATTCCTCCGTGGGCTTTCTGTCTTTCGTATATTATACTCCATGCAAGCAGTTGGTTTTACACCTGGGCCACCGCTAGGCTCTGCCAAGAGGAGAGGAGTAGGCACTTCAGGGCACAGCTCACCTGCCCTGTTTTCAACACCTGCTTGCCAGGGTCATCACACCCTAGGAATGCCTGTTTGTCTCCACTCAATATGCTCACATGTGGACATCCGTATCGCAGGCAGCCATACAAGTTTAAAAAAACGCTTTCATTATCAAGTGTGTCTTTGGGCCCTGAGCACTCAAATAAGTGTTTGTACATCTATGGCTTTTCATGGATGCTGTCCACAGAAAAAGCTACCTCCCCACACAGGCTCTCTTTTGCAGGAGCACCATGATGTTTATGTGTCAGACAGCATGGTACTCAGCTCTGCTTCCTCTTCCAGGTGCCTCTTCTGCTACGATGCTGATTTTCATCCTCCCTGCTGCCTTCTACTTGCGGCTTGTTGAGAAGGAGCCTCTGAAGTCTCCCCAGAAGATTGGGGTAAGCAAGCTGGCAGCAATTGCAAAAGGAGGGATGGGAGGGTGTGTGCTTTCCGCTGGACTCAGATGCTGGGCCCTTTGACTTCAACATCCAGCAGTATATGACAAATAGCAGTGTCTCAGTCAAAATACAGGTCCAGCAGTTTTATTCACCTTACTGTGGAGAGCCAGGCTTCTCAAGCCAAACCCTTCAGCACCCTACTGCTACCGATACACAACAGTAAGTCTCTAGGGTAAAGCGTGTCTTAAATCACTAGAAAAAAGCATTTATTTAATCCAATCTAAGCTCTAGTTAACACCTGAACTTGTATAAATAACACCTAGATGGTGTATAAGGAGCTGTTGGTTCACGCTAGAAGGTCAGCTGTGGATTAACAGGAAGATGTGACGTCAAGGTTGAGAAGGAACTTGTACTGCAGAGATAATTAAGTAATAGTGACTTTCCCACTGAGATAGATCCATACACTTACAGAAGACATATGTGAAGGCCCATCGTCTATGCACAGCATATATTTACATGTCGTGCTGGACTGCCACAGCAGTACCTTTCATCCTGAGCATCAGTAGCTATCTGCGCATTTAACAATGTCACCAAGCAGATGTCCTTTGAAAATTTAATTAGAAAAGTACTGATAAAATATATATGTAGGTACATAATATAAATAGATGCACATGTATATATCTATATACATGTTCACAGAAAACATGGAAGTTCAACCGATACTTATTGCAAATATAAAAGAAAGGTTTGTTATCATAAAATGATTTCTGAAGATGACTTTTGGAGTTGTTATTATAGAGAGACTGTGAATATTGGTTAGTCTCTGTTCATTCTTCATCTTGGTGTGTTAGGCACATCCAGAATTTCACACTCTGCACTGAGATCACATACAATATTCATCTTTGTGTTGCAAGCCAGAATATTGTTAAGTGTGGACAGATTACGGTAAACTAAAACCCCACTAAATAAAAGTGGGGATGTAAGCATCAGAGTCACTTGAATATATACAGAAATGCCTTCAGAGAAGAGAGATGGGCTCACTTGTTTGTCTAATAAGAATGAAAAAGATTAACTCGAAAGCTGGTTTTTATATCAGAGACAATGATAATTCCCTGAAAATTGGTCAGATTTAAAGAAAAAAACACACCTGTTCTTCTGTTAGATTTTGTATTATTGTTCATATGAACAAAGTGGGGGTTTTTTTCAGGTCTAGACTTGTAAAGCCTGGCTCTCTTGGACTGAAATTCACACAAGACTAACTTTGATTCAGGCAGCCCTGTAGTATTATTATTATTATTATTATTATTATTATTATTATTATTATTATTATTATCATCATCATCATCATCATCATCATCATCATCATCATCATCATCACCACCATCATCACTTGGGCCACAGAGAATGACCCAGACTCAGGCCTTGGGTGTTACATAAACGCAGTTCCAGTGGTACAGTCTGTGAGCTGTAGTCTGCTCAGTCACCTGCTTTAGTAATACCATTTCATTTTCCAATTGCAGGCTCTAATTTTTCTCATAGTTGGCATAATCTTCATGATCGTGAGTATGACTCTTATTGTAATGGACTGGATCTACAATCCCCCAAGTTCCAGACATCACTAACTACTGTGGAGACAACCGCGTGCTTTTTATACCATAAATATTTTTATTGTGTGCTCCAAAGGACCTAAACGGGACTGTTATTCCTAGCTAGTAACTGCAGTATTTTGAAGACAGTTTCTGGTAAGGTCACTAGAACCCAATGGAGTCTACGTCATCCTTTTCACTAAGGATTGTTATTTATGCATTAGGAACCAGAATTAGCATTTCTGGCCAGGTTAAATGAAATGTGTGGTATGGATGCTTTCTATTTTCAAAACCAAAATAACTGTGTACATACCCCTCAAAAATAGCTTGGTGTCACCCTTCTCAACCTCTCCTGTCATGCTAATAACCACAGTTCCTAGAGCCCTGTAAAGGTAATGGCCAGAAAACCAAAAAGTGCCTTGTTTTCTAGCTGAAGCTCGTGGGAGTGGCTGCCCAGCTCCAAGAGAAAGGGTACGGTTTCTGTAGGAGATCTGCTCCCTACCAGTCTGCCTATCAGAAGGGCAACGGCTTTGACAAGCCAGTGGACAAAGCTGAGCATCAGATTTGTTGCCCAAATTCATCATCCTTGGCAGATGATCACTGTCGTACAGAATAAAGCTCTCTGGCACAGACTCTGCGCTGGGGTGTGTGCTTGAAGAACAGTTATAAGGATTTGTGTTTTATTCTTCAAGGTGCCAGTGCTGGAAATGTCAGGCATTTCTGCTGTGGGGGGTTTGGGGGGAGTTTTTTTGTTTTCTTTACTTTTTTAATTCTTGTGTGAGCTTGCTTCACTGAACAAGTTGCATCCTCCATAGAAACTTGTCTTCCATTCTCATGGGAACTTAAGGAGATCACAAGGTGTGGCAAAGCACCCTATCCAGTATTGTTCAGTATTTGTGTATTTGATAAATATACAGCGCAGGAAACTGTAATTTGCTATATATAAAAATATATGTATTTATGTACATAATTTTTTCCTCTAGTTATAAAAATGTTACCCTGTGGTAAATGATTTTTGAAATTTTTTTTATGTGTCACTCTGCTTTCATAGCCACACACTTAATATTGTTTTGAAGAAAACATATCAGATTGGCGGGTTTGTAAAAGGTTCATTTTTATTCAGCAGTGTTTGAAAACACCTGTAGCAAGCCCTAACTCTTATCTGTGTAAAAACACGTTCGGATGTTTACTACTTATGTTACAATAAATTGCAAGCTGTTGAGAATTTTTAATATGTGCCTCAAAGTCCTGTATTACCATTGTAAACCGCGAATGTGGGTAACTTGGTTTGTTGCTGCACCTTAGCTTGTCTGTGCATATGCTAGCATTCAACAACATACATAATTAACCTATGCAAAGAACAAGACATTACTGACGATTTCAGGGGTATCATGCTATGCAGCTGTGCAAGACAGGAAAAAAAAAAAAGGTTAAATTCTGTGGTATATGGATGCTTAATTAATGCTCGGTACCCTTCAGATTGTGATTTTGTCTGTGCTGTGGAATACCCACTACATATGCTCTCTGTACACACCAGGGAAAGATAGAGAAGTCACGTTAACTCCGTAGCAGAGAGAATGGGTGGGAAGTGGTTTTAAGGCGCTTACACAAATCCAGGCTCATGTAATCGGAGTATTCGTTTTCCAGCTTAGAAATCTGTTGAGTACACACCTGTGAACTCGGAAAGCCACAAAGCACACAAAAGTTGACTCTGTTCACTCACCAGCTTCACCAAAAATTCAGTGTGTATGTGTAAATGTGTGTGTATACATGCGTGTCTACTGGAAAAGCATATCAACTATATACTCCATGCCAACTGCTGTATTTCTGAGCAGCAGTTTATGCTCGCTTGAGTACTGTATCCTCAATACACTGGAGCACACTTCCATGCGAATGCTAAGTCTGGGTCTGCATTTTTTTAAAGAAAAAGGTGCCAATTAGCTTTGGCTCTATTTTAAGCAGACTAATACAAATAATGCTGAAGCGACCTTTAACAGGGGCTAGAGTTAATAGTAACACACCTTCCTGTTGCCATTACTGAGAGTTGCATGTACAGAAGAACTAAACACTAACTGTGTCTTTGCTTCAGAGCAAAAGCACGTATAGTGACCGCAGCTGCATGTAGAGACTTAGGTGACCTCAAGAAAATACAGGTGACCTCAAGAAAAGTAACAGAAAAACCATGGAACGATGGCAAAAGTGGCACAAAACTATGTGTGTCCAAAATAGAGGTAGAGAGTCTGTAAAATGTCAATTTTCCAAGTTAAAATATCACAGTGATGTGCAGCCGCAGCATGTACTGGGAGTAAGGGTAGTATTGCACACTAACTTATTAGCACTGCTGGGAACGGTGGGTGTTGGAGTTTCCTGTTCACTTTGTAACGTTGACAGTAGGCCTTGTATTTTTGTTACAAAACCATCCATTGATGTACAATAAATGAATTTTTCAAAGACTGCAGAACTTTTTTCTTCTGTTTTAGGCTAGCAGAAGGCTTTTTTTTGAAAATCAAGCAGAGTCAAACCGGTATCCTTAACAGGAGCATCACTAAAACTGCATTCCATTTCAAGAGAGATTTGTGTGTCCGTGTATCTGCAGATAGGCAAGACAGCAGACGGGGCAGCCCCTTCATATAACAACACTTTCGCATACCCTGTTTTGTATCTATTCATGGAGCTGCATAGACATCACCGGGTAGAGAATGGCTGGCGCTAAAAGTGGGGTTATCAGCAAGATACTGGGTGCCTCGTTCTTTGGAGCACGGGATTAGCCGGGACACACAGTATAGCAGTAAGGTATAGGCACTATTAGAAGCGTGCACCAGATGGTACTGCCCTGTATAAATACTTCCTATCATTGCAGCTGTAGGTTTTCCCGCTGTTATATATTTGTCTGGTGTATAATCGTAGCCCAAAATATACTGGTCTATGTGCCGCTCCAGCACTGATGAGCTCATGTGAGAACCACGCTCACAAACATCCAGCCAGTGTTTGCAGCCTGTCCACTAACGAGGGAGGCCCTGCAGACCCAGATGCTTGTTCAATACCTGCAAAGGGAACATCCTCCTTGATTTTCTCCTTCCCTTGAGATTAGGTATCCTTAATTCCCTGCAGCGTCTCCTTTGCTTTGTCTTGATGGTTCTTGAGCTGTAAACTTCTTGTGGTGGGAGGCTGTTTTAATTAAACAACTAAAATTGTGGCGAGTGAATGTGGAGAGTTAAAGGAAAGGGCATGTCTTCAAGGACAAAAAACAAAGCAAAGAAATTTTAGTTGTCATAGAGGTGTGTCATTAAATACATGTGACAAGAATGTCAGAAGTGATAGAGAGAAAAACCAATAGTGCTCGATAAATATTTCAGCTCTGGATTGGGAAAGAGGGAGAACCAGGGACACTCATTAAAGGGCAAAGTCCTCTCTAGTCCATAAATAATCAAAGATGATGTTAAACAGCATCTATCTGAAAGAAAAGCAGCAGGCCTAGATAAGCCACAAAGCAGCTGGCTCTGGTGTTAATTTTCAGTAAAACCTGACATGCTTGGCTAGTTCTCAATGGCTGACATAACAGTAATTAGAGCTAGTCAGCAATTACTCACTGAGATGGCTAGTTGGTGCTATAGGTGGAAAATTTCCATTCATTTGACTTTAAATTTCAATGGAAATTTTACTGAAAATGTGTTATTGCAACTAAATTCTGCTGGAGCCCAGGCAGCTCCAAGTAGAAACCTGTCTGGTTTTCCACTAACCCGCCTGGCAAGATGCTGGGGGCTCCTGGGGGTTGCAGCTCCTGGCCTCCACCTCTCCTGGCAGCTGAGTCCCCCCTGGCTGGGCACTTGCTATATAGGGCCATCCTGCTGACACCCAGCCTGGGCAGCACAGGTGCTTTGCCTGGAGCTCCAGGGTGAGCTCAGGGTTGCAGTTTCCTCCCACGGAGCTTGTCCTCAGTGCTGTGGTGACAATCAAATCAACATTTCCATGGTATATTGTGCTGTCCAGTAGAATCCTGGAAAAAAAAAAAAAAGAAAAATAACACCTGGAGAATGTATTTAATCATCACTTACTGCAAACACTTAAAAGCTTGTGCTGAACCTGGGTGATAAAGACTTTTTATAAAAGCATAGGAAATAGGAAGCTGGAAGGGGTCTCAGGTAAGATCCCAGTCCACATCTGGGTTAGAAAACAGTCTTAAATTAGTGTTTTCAGGCAGCAACATTGGCTCCAGCTGCTGATCTCAGTAAACTACATTTAAAAAAAAAAGAAACTGCTGTGCTAACTGGTGTCACAACCACTAGTGCCTGTGAAGAGCGGCTGTTTCCAGCTACACAGGAGACACCACTGACACCCCAGTACCCTCTGGACATTGAGGTGCTGGGGGCCCCAAGCTCTCCTGCAGCTGGGGTGGCCTGGTGGCATTGGCAGTGCTGCAGAGCTGTCGTCTTCATCAGCAGAGCAAAATGCTCAAAGGAGTCATGCCATGTGGAGCCTAGGTACCCCTGCCCACCTGGTGAGCCAAGTTCTAAACCCAGTGCATCATATAACAATGAAGAGCTTTGGAAATTAATACACTGTCCTAATTTTGCCACATAAAATGAGATGTAGACCTTGTTCTGTTACTAACAGTAAGCCAGAAGGTGTTTATCTCCCTGCAGAAGCAAAACTAAATATAAAAGGACTTTTGCTTGGCCACAGTTCTCCAGGACACTTTGAAGTGGATGTTTCAAGTTCCACATGCTAAAATGGAAAGTGTTCATAGCATCCATTCATCTTTACATGCAGCACGTGCCTCTCCTGGTACGTTTCTCTTAAGGCTTGTGAAAGTTACCCTGTCTTACACAAAATTTATTACCTAGTTGTTTATTCCCAGAAGGAGGGTCCGTACGTCCTGTCAGGGGGAAGCTTGCTGAGGTAAGAAGTAACAGCTGCATGCCATCAGCATCAGCCTTCTTTTCCCTTTCTGACCGAGGTGAAACTTCTGCCTCTTCCACCACAGAGCACCCAACTCATCTCACCCTTTCTTTCCAAGATTGGTGGGTTTACGTTTTACACAAGCAGCTCAAGCAATTGACCCAGTTTCCAGATTGCCATGGTCAAACTAACCCAACAAACATCTTCACCAGCATGAGTTAATGCAAGTGTTCACCCTAAGATTGACACTTCTCCTTTGCATCCTCACCTTTAACTTGGTCATCCCGAGCAAAGTTAGCACAAAAAGTATCTGAACTCCCCCAGGAAGAAGCAGCTGCTGAGACAGACACCTTTTCACATACTCCACATGATTTACTCTTTCCTGCAGATCACTTGATCGCTTGATGTTCTCCTTTTGGCTTGCAACAACACCTCCCCACCATTCAGAGGCACTTCAGCCTAATATATCACTAGTGGCCAGAAATAGGTGCCCTACCTATGGCCTCAAAGCCCCATTGCAGGGGTCAGGAGCCACCTGTTTCCCTCCTTCAGCTACAGAGGGATATAAGTTACATGCATCTGGAACCTGCAATGGACTGGTATAAATCTTTTGATGAGGCCTGGGCTGTATTGATACACCCCTTCGCTTAATAACGCTTTTGCACTCTGCAGTTCATTTTATAAACCTTCTGCAAAATGCAATTCAGACCTTTTTTTTAATCCAGCCTCAAAGGAAACAAACATTTGAATTACCCCTGCTTTTACACCGGTGAGTAACTGGGTCAGTAGAAAATTATTTTACCCATTATTTTCTCCAGGAAATCTTATGACAAACCCTAGGCTGTCGCAGAGAACCTGATTCCTTGTATTGCTCATTAAGAGTCTGGGAGACACTGAACCCTGCTACAAACCCCACCCACAGCAAGCTGTGCGAACATCCGCACAACACGCAGCTAAAGCAGCAGTAGGCAATTAAAGCAACTGTGCTGCTAGCAGCTATTGGGAAATCAAAGGCAAGATTACTCAGTAAAGCAAGTTTCCCTGAAATTGTCTCCAATGCCTGAGATCTCATACTACCATGTGAAATGCATCACATTCCGTTCCGTCTAACAACATTCATGGTGGGGTGAGTCAGGCAACCTAGTCAGGGATAACTCATTTTCTTATATACACTCATGCACACTGCCAGAGCCATGAATAGACATGGTAATTAAACTGGAATACCTGGTTTCAGGTACAAAAGAAAGACAACAAGGTCAATATTTCTGTAAAAAAAAAAAAGAGGGTATCACTAGCATCTTCTGGATGGGACCAAAACCTTTTTCCCTCCCCACAGACACAGTGCCACCAGCAGCAAAGGGATCATCACATCCTTAATTTCAGAAGCTGGGAGCAGACAGTTATCCCAGCTCAATCTGTGCTCCAGACACTTTGAAGCACAACAGCTACCATGAGGGCCAGGTTCCTTACTCAGTAGAGGGGAAGTTCTGCTAAAACACGGGAGTCAACTAAGTGTCAAAGTCCTTAGTGAGTGTCTTCCAGAGTCAATGTCAAATTGGAGAAAGACCTCACAGATGTCTGCACATGTGAAAAAGCTTTTTACAATACTTACTACAGCCTGATTGAATATTTTGATTGGTTATCATGGTATACACCAGGAAGCAAACTACTAGAATGAGAATAAGAACTTTCCTACACTCACACTGGATTGTTTCCTTGCCAAAGGAGATATTTTTTTAATATTTTTTTTTCAGTTTCACTGATGCAGACACAGCATTTCTCTTCTTTAATCAGCAGCCAGTGATACAGGTAACTTTTTTGCCCTGTTGGACACAAAAAAAACCCCAACGAGTTGCACAAGCAAGCAGTTGAAACCAATAGCAGGTCACCATGAATGTCCAAGCCCACCCTTGCCTGCCACAGAAGGCTCCAGCCTCAGCAACAGCTCCCAGGAACAGCTTTCTCTGGGAGGGAGCTCCAACTGGAAAGTGTTTGCTGTGGTACAGATTCCCCTCCCAAAAGCTAAAATAGCTTTCCTGCAAACCTGCTTGGGGAGGAAGACAGTATAGGACTGTGAAACGGAGAGAGTTTTTGAGCATTATTACCGAGTGACTGGGGAGGAAAGGGGAAACAGGCCCTTTTAGCCTCTGCAACACAATGTTCAGCACATGGGAAGAAGACGTGTGCTGTTTGTGCTCCCAGTTTCCGTGTGCTGAGATTTCATCTGAGCACTAGAAACTACCCCATCATCTTCTTTGATTCTTATGTTCTGTATATCTTCATTCTTTGAAATTTGCTAGTGTCCACGTTGGAGGTCTATGCTGGTTACTACAGCTACCTAAACATTGTATCTTAGCGTCTACTGTAAAAATCCCCAGGGATTAAAAAATCACTTGTTAAATCGGTCTCCTTAAGGACCAATGAAGAAAAACTTTCTTATTTGCTCTGCTAAATTTACCAGTACATTCATGTTGATATATAGCCATATTGAAGATGGTGAACAGAAGACAAGGGACCAATGTTTACCAGAATGACAGGTTTCACCTCACTTCAGATGGGAGGCGTGAAAATCTTTCTCTCTCAGTTGGAGTGCAGAAGATGTGGAACAGGGAAAATACTGATTTTTCTCCAACATCTGCTTAAATATAACCTATGTGTTCTGTTCTTCTCATTGCTGAACACAAAAAATACTTCAGTCACGGAAGTTCTTGTGCAAAAAGATGACCTGGAGAGCACCAATGTGCAAATGAATTCACCAGAATGGTTGCTGTCACCAGAATGATCACACAATCGGTGATGGATAATACACAAACACATGTTGCTATAGCAACGCTCACACTAATATATGTTTGCACAAAGGTCCAAGCCCTGAGGGACTCGTTCGAGTCTTCATGAAAAGTTTCAGCTCACCAATGAGAGAACAGGCACAATCCCATGAGATGGAGACGGCCAACGCACCACAGACTGCGTGAATTACTGGTCACTTGGGGCTGAAGCAAGCGATGGGAAATAGTTTGTGGGAAATCCAGCATCTGACTAAAACCATCCAGGACTAACTAACTAACAAATGTATTCTTAAAAACCCAGGTCTTCCTATGACAATGCACAGGAATCAGTAAATATGGAGTTAACTGCTAAGGTCTGCAGACTTCATACACCATGTATTTAGAACTGGCTGGCATGAAGTTACTCCAGTAAAAGCCAGTAGAAAAGTTCATGTGCACCCAAAAACAAGTGGCCAAATCACAAGAAGGAACATATTAAACATATTCCTGAAATCATGTCCTTTCTTTTATTTTAGAGATCCCCATATATTATCTTTTGATAGAGGAAGCTCATGCAAGCACTAATACAGTTAACTCTAAGCATGTGCTTTATTCCCTTATGTCTGTAATCCTCGTATAAAATATCAGTTACAGTGTAATCCTCTGGACTTTTTTTCTGGGGTATCATTGTTCTCTGATATTCATAGAAATCATAGAATCATAGAATGGTTTGGGTTGGAAGGGACTACAAGGATCATCTAGTTCCAAATCCCCTGCCCTGGGCAAGGACACCCTACACTAGACCACGTTGCCCAAAGCCCCATCCAGCCTGGCCTTGAACACTTCCAGGGATGGGGCCACCACAGCTTCTCTGGGCAACCTGTTCCAGTGTCTCACCGCCCTCACAGGAAAGAATTTCTTTCTAACGTCCAATCTAAATCCCCCCTCTTTTAGTTTAAACCCATTCCCCCTTGTCCTGTCACTATAGTCCCTGATAAACAGTCCCTATTCAGCTTTCCTGTAGGTCCCCTTCAGGTATTGGAAGGCCGCAATTAGGTCTCCCTAGAGCCTTCTCTTCTCGAGGCTGAACGAGACCAACTCCCTCAGCCTGTCCTTGTAGGAGAGGTGCTCCATCCCTCTGATCAGCTTTGTGGCCCTCCTCTGGACTTGCTCCAACAGCTCTATGTCTTTCCTGTACTGGGGACCCCAGAGCTGGACACAGTACTCCAGGTGGGGTCTCACAAGAGCACAGTAGAGAGGGAGAATCACCTCCTCTGACCTGCTGGCCACACTATTTTTGATGCAGCCCAGGACACAGTTGGCTTTCTGGGCTGCCAGTGCACAGTGCCGGCTCGTGTTGAGTTTTTCATCAGTTAGCATCCCAAAGTCCTTCTTCTCAGGGCTGCTCTCAATCCATTCTTCGTCAAGCCTGTAGTTGTGCTTGGGATTGCCCCAATCCATGTCAGGACCTTGCAATTGGCCTTGTTGAACTTCATGCAGTTTGCACAGGCCCACCTCTCAAGCCTGCCAAGGTCCCTCTGGATGGCATCCCTTCCCTCCAGCGTGTCGACCTCACCACACAGCTTGGTGTCATTGGCAAACGTGCTGAGGGTGCACTCAATCCCACTGTCCATGTCACTGACAAAGACGTTAAACAGTGCTGGTCCCAGTACCGACCCCTCAGGAATACCACTTGTCACTGATGTTCGCTTGGACATCAAGCCGTTGACCACAACTCTGAGCACGGCCATCCAGCCAATTCCTTATCCAGTGAGTGGTCCATCTGTCAAATCCATGTCTCTTCAGTTTAGAGACAAGGCTGTCATGCAGGACAGTGTCAAAAGCTTTGCACAAGCTCTGGTAAATGATGTTGGTTGCCCTTCCCTTGTCCACCGACGCTGTGACCCCATCGTAGAAGGCCACCAAATTTGTCAGGCACAATTTGCCCTTTGTGAAGCCGTGTTGACTGTTGTCAATTACCTCCTTACTTTTCATGTGCCTGACCATAGCTTGCAGGAGGATCTGCTCCATGATCTTGCCCAGCACATAGGTGAGGCTGACCGGCCTATAGTTCCCTGGATCTTCCTTCTTTCCCCTCTTGATATCAGGAACACAAGACATGATGTGCCGAGCACCTGACATGCTGAACAAAATGTGCAGTATTTCTAACTTCTGAGTTAAAAATCACCTTATATTTACATTTACCCTGCACACAGAGAATTGAGTTGAATGTCAAGTGATATGTTTAGATTCAGTTTCCACTGTTCTACTGATAATATTAATGTGTCCTTACAAAGCGCTCTGCTCAGTTACATCCAAAGCTCAAATACATTTTAACCTTTGTGAGGTAAAATCCCAATCAGAAATCAAAAATATGAAGTACTAGTAGTAGTAGCAGCAGCAGCAGCAGCAGCAGTAGTAGTAGAGATTTTGTCTCATCTTTAGAAAGCGTGTTTGGCAGCTGCCTTCTGTCATATCTCTCCATAGTTATGCCCTTGTCAAAGGACAGGCAGAAGGAAGGCAGGGGTGCATCCGGTGCTGAGATTTACGCAATATAAGGAATTTTTTTGCATTTTCTTTTTCAGCGTCTCTCATCGTACTGGTGGGCCTCAGTCTAAAACAATGTCATTTTTAAGACAGCCAGCCTACGTGAGTGGCCATTTTAAACATTGCTGGACAAAGCTACATCTCACAGAGGTCACAGGGTTGGAGGAAGCTGTAGCCGTGTGCACAGTGTATTGTTGACACAAGGCAAGATGTCTTTGTTTATTAGTCACTGATTAGATCTTTTTTTGTGTTAAATACCCTTTCCTAATTGGCACTGCTCACCGGCACGCCTCCGTGTGAACTGTTAGCCCCAGCAACAGCCTTCAGCCAAAGGAATCAGAAACAGCCAGACGCTGCCCCGGCGGGTGCCTGTGGACAATCCCACTGGCACTTCGGCCGGGGGAAAGCATCCAGACACATATCTCTGACAGGAGTTTTCAGCATTAGCAAAAAAATATAAACTGCTAGCAGTCAGACATTAAATCTTTCCACGGGAGGGGAGAGAAGCGAACCCAGCCACAGGCGGCATGGCCAGCCAGTGACAGCACCCACCCCGGTGCTGCACCCATCAGTGCCCTTCCAGTGGCTCTGCGGTGGGGACTGCGTTTCCAACAAAGGGCAGTAACAAGCTGCAGAGGGCAAGTGATACCTCGAACGCTGAAGCCCTTTCTTCAGTGAATGCGTGCCTGTCCGTCACCGCCCGCAGAGTCACCGAAAGCAGCTGCCTAATACCCCTTAACTTGCAGGTTATGAGCAAAGCCAGCGCTGAAACGAGTCGACTGATACTTGTTCTCTGAGCTAATCTGGCTGTTGTAACCAACAAAACTTCTTCCGCTTGCACTTGATTGTGTGAGGGAAGAGAATTCCTTTTTGCCGTTTCTGGCAAGGTCAAACAGCTCTGCGCTCAGGAAGACACAACGCGCACACGAGAAAGGAGCGTGCTGGAATAATCTCCAGGTTGCTGTTTCCTGATTGCTCACATCTGTGTAAAGAGTGTAACAAGTTCTTGAGTTCCTGCAGAGCATGACATACTAATCCTCAAAACTACCACAAACAAGCTGAGGAGGAATTTCTGCCATACCCACTCCTATCCTTCAAAGCATCACCTTCAGACCGACTGAATAAGAGCTTGGTACGGTGACAGATCACACGCTGTCAATGCTGCTCTGCGCCACCTTGCAGGGAGCAGTGGGTCCTGTCTGTCCAACCCTTTGACTCATGTTTTGAGGAAGACGCCATGAGCTGCAGCATCCAGGGTAATTTCACACAGTTCCTGAGGCATCAGGCAGTCAACACAGGTGGGGTAGTTGACTTTAAGATGACAAGTTTCCCACAATAGATGTCAGAAGGAAAAAAATGAGGTTTCCCCAGCTAGAATTGAGGAAATGCCAGGCCAGTCCATAAGTTAATATACCATTGAACTGGGAGGGACCAGATGCATCTATTTTCACTCTGTAGGGAGAAGACAGCTTTTGTCTGACCATTGTCAAGAAGAAGGAAAAAAAAAAAAAGAAAAATAAAAAACTAAAACCCAACCCATAGGTGGGATTTATGAGTACAAAAAAAAAATAGGTGTGATGGTCCATAAATTCAAAATTTGTATCGTTATAGTTTTAATGACCGCCTCCATGAGTAGCAAGAAATATGACAGAGCATGAAACAATCACATTCAAGTGCACTGAAATCCTGTCTTTGCCTTCACTGGGGAAACGGCAGCGCTGAACTGGCTGGGGAAAGAGGGCATTGCAAATGGCATTGAGCTGTTAAGGAACCGAGCTAAGCTCATCACAGTAATCATAATACCGGGAGAAACTATTCAAAATCAAAGCAGGACCCTCTCATTTGTCCCACGGGAGAGAGGGTTCACTCAGGCACCGCTGACACCTTCCATGAGCTGCATCCTAGGGTAAGGTTGGAGGGGACACTAACAGCTGTGCAGACGGGGCAGCAGAAGAAGGGATGTCTGAGCAGTTCACCCCCTGAACGCTTATCCAGGGCACCAGGCCAGCGCTGCAGCCCGTGCTGCTGGGACTCGTGCTGATACCTGCACTGGGAAAGGTGAAGCCACGTAAGGTGCAGTCATGTTGCGGAGCAGAGTGATTCTGTGACCCGGCTTACCCTCAGCAACACCATCCGTTCAGCCCGCTCTCCATTACCCACCAGTAGATGACCTCCTCTGCGGATAACACCTTGCAGGACAGAAATACCAAAGCTGGCTCTACTCAGGGTGGCGTGGCTATGGCTACGGTAGCACAGAAAATGCGTCTGAGCAGTACAATAGAGCTCATGTCCACGTGGACAAATTTGGTTCTGCCCCCGAGTGAGATGCACATGTCTATGCTGCCTTCAGCCCATGCTCTCCAAACTGTCCCTGTCCACCTTGGCCTGCAGGAGAGTTAATTGGCACCAGGGCAAATCATGTCAAGGATTATGTGAACAATTAAAGGCCACTGTCCAAGGCGATACTCTGGCTGTAATATTTTTACTCCAGCCAAGGTACCCAAATCAGGTTCATTTGTGTCAGGCACGGCTCTGCTCCCGCTGAGCCAGCTGGAAGCAGCACATCTGCAGCCCCAGAGCGGAGCACCAGGAGCTGGTAAACCCAAGCTGGTTCTGTACCTCCGCATCCAGCTCCCTCCCGCTCCCTGCCCCAGGAGCTCGGGGCTGATGCCTCTGATCCCGCCTGAGCTGGCTTCCAGCACCCACGAGACAGCACACGTGAGCTGGGAAGCCCTCTCCGAATGAACGCACCTGGTAGCATGATGCAGGAATTCAAACTGGCTTCACGTGGAGCCACCTTGGGAAGCCGTAGTACCTGTCCTCCAACTGCGCTTGCCCCTGACTGACAGAAAGCTGACAGGATGTAGGGGCAGTAAGGAAACAAGCAAAAGCTTAGGCTACAATCTGTCATCCAGGAAAGCACTTATGATAGCACAAATATATGTCTAATTTGCACTTTGAGCTTCCATGGCAGGACTTTTGTTGGGTACGGTTTCTTTGTCCTTCACACACATACTAAATGATGTAGGGCCTGATCCTGAAGCTGCTACGCGTTCACTTATTTCGAGTGTCTGCTCCTGCAGGAAGGTACGGCGTACATCTACCTGCAGGACTGAGGTTTATGTGACCATTTCCATCTCATTGTTTGTATAATATTGATCATCTCTTTATACTTTTTCCTTATTTCCCTGGCAAAACCTTTCAAAGCCAAAGGAAATGAAACAATACTTCCCTCTACTGGAAGACCCAGGAATTCTGAAAATTAATGTGAAGTGTTAAATTTTCCTCAGCTACTTTTGTTAGACTGAGAAGACAGACCACAGCAGAAAGGGACCACGAAGACAGAGGGGAGTTAGAAATTTTTGGTTTGGTTCTTAGCCCTGGATTAAAGCATTGGAAACTCCTATATAACTCACTCTTTTTCCTTCAAGTTTTAGTCAATGTGCCATGTTTATTACTCTAATTATCAATGCACTTCTGAAAACTCTCATGCCACCCAGGTTATATGCTGAGTATTTTTGGATCTCACTGTGTGTGCAATTTTCTGAATCTGCTGCGTGGATATTAGGTAGATTTTTCCCAAGATGCAATTACGTGGCTTATTCCAAGACTCCAATGAGAGATTTGGAAAAGAAATCAACCATCACCAATGAAAATCTTTAAAACTCCCACTGGGGATGTGAATCGATGACTAGCCAGGGGAAGACTCTAGGGGACATGGAAAATTTCGCTTGTGGATTATAGATCTTGTTGAGAAGGTTGTTCCACAGGGCTGGAAAGGGTGATTCCCACCGGAGTCATGGGAGCCCTGAGATTTCCAGCTTTTTTTATAAATCAGGATCATGTAAAGCAAGGTCAAGCACCAGCTGTCCCATTCTTGATTTCCAGGCATCAACTACTGGCAGCTGTCCGTAAGCTTTTCTATAGATAGAGAGATTTCTACTGGTTGTGCAGGCCAACAGGGAAATTTGATAACAGGGGAAATTTATACTGCATAATTCCCAGATAACTCTGTTCCCAGTTTTGTCTCTGTCAGGTTGTATCCCAGTCCCTCATGTGGTTCTGCACAATAATTACATTACAATAATTAGCTTCTGTACCTTCTGATCATGCATATCTTATTTCTATAATCAAATTAGACCCACAAAAGTTAGTCTGATCAACAGGCTTAACATCTACAAATGAAATCCAAAGTGTCCTGAATTGTTCTTTAACTGACAAGGTATCATTATCTAACACCTCTTTAACTAATGAGGTAACAGATGAGGTATTTCAGCAGCTAGTAAATGTTACCATTTCTGGGCTGAAGCCCAGAACTACATAACAGCAAAGCTACAGGCAGGAAAACAGCCACGAAAGAGATTTTTCATCTGAAAACATAAAGAATTATAGGTAAGATCTCCGTGATCAGATACTGAGGCCGCCTTTGGTATGCATCCAGCTTATACTGAAGGAAAACTTCTACCAATTCAGTAGTAGCCGCTCAAGGACAGCGGCTCTAATCCAGGGCTCGCATTTTGCCAGGGCGCTGGAATTAACACCTGCTGCTTTGGAAGCAGCGCCGTGGCATCCCATCGGGGGCTAAAAGAGGTCAGACTGCCCTCCTCTGCCTCCAGGGATCCAGCTGAATCACGGGGTTAGCAAGCTGGCTAAAAGAAAACCAAAAGCTAATAGCACAATTTGATTCATGGGTTTGACACGCTCGGCTGAGGACTCTTCCCCCACTTTTTGTTCGGTTAGTCAGTTCCTCTGTTTCACAAGGAACCTCGGATACTGTGTTTCTTTCCTGCGTCCAGGAACATACTTGTCCCAAGTCTGAAAAGGAAGGAAAACGTACTGTTGCTAAAAATGACCACACCGTCACTTCAGGCAGGTCATGAGCTCTTTACGTCAGCAGCGAAGCAGTCATGCTCAGCTAGCTCCATTCAACAAAATCAGGTTGCATGTATGAGTAACTACTTGTTCAGCCTCAAACAGAATTCAGAATCTGGTCATTTGAAGTCAGAATCAGAAATGAGAAGACCATAACAGATCACAAGGCCTAAGTCACATTGTAGGAAAGGACTTTGTGTTCTTAATTATTCAGAGCAGTGGGACCTCAAGACTTGGCATCTTGCATCGAGCAGAAAAAAAGGGACTTCTTTGTAGGAAAACAGCACACCAGCCTCCCAGAAACAACATAGCTGGAAAGGATAGAGCTGGAGAGATTTCCTTTTAGGGCAAATCTCTCAGCCATTCACTGATTTATTACTAACATTCATACTGCTGCCGTGCTAAAAGGCTCTGGCCAGCTTGGGCCCCACTAGGCTAAGTGCCACACAAATTACTTTATCTGCACCTCGGGGCTCAAGTTTAGCCTGTAGCCCAAAGTCCTAGATCACAGATACTTTGCCCATCTGAGAGGTCCTTTAAGCCAGGAAACAGGAGCAGAGAAGGAGAGATTCCTGGGTGAGGGCTGTCCCTATCAGTAGCATGGCCACTGCTAGCTCAACACTTTGAGTTCTGAAATTGGGACTGAAGTTGAGAAAAATAAGTGAGAGCCTCAGTCCCTGCAAACTTTCACATCTGATTCTTCAGAGCTGTCTGCCGTGCTGCTCCATCAGGGGTCTAGCATTCCCCATGTATAAATGGGCATTCGCAGAATGGGTGGAAATTTCAACCAGCTTTATGAGATACTCCTGAGTGCAGCAGCAGCAGCTGCTTTTAAAAAGCCTGATCTGTGGCATTGGTCTCACATTGGCTCTGCTGTCTGTGGCTAGCAAATTTGTAAATTCAACCACTGCAACACACAGGGCATTTCTTTAATTTGGTAACCATTGCCCCCATATTGAACTTGTTGAATCATGTTCCTCAGATGCTTGGACTGACACATGACCAGTGTGACCGGAAAAAAGTTGTGCATCTCCTCCATGGTACCACCTATGACTAGCCTGCCTGATGCAATGTTTTACACCCAAAAGGCACAATCTGAGGCAGCAAAGTCCTAAAGCTGACTTTGCTAGGCCACTTAATCCCTCTGACCACAAATACATGTCAGAGTTCTGAGGGAAAGCATGTTCCTGCTGCCACACGACTCCTGTTGCCTGTGGTTCTGCTGCACCTTGGCAGCAGTCAGCCTTGCAGAAAGCCTTCTGAGCATGCACTGTTCCCCACTGCATTTGTATTTGGCTGGGCAGCTGGGTGTTATTCTTTCAGGCTGGAGAGCAGTGGAAGCCACGGCTTACAGCAGCTGGGAACTGACAAAATAAGCCTTTTCCTGTCTGTGTACATGAAAGCAAAAATGTAGGGTCCCAGGACTTCAAGGATAGCCTGCAGCACCTGGGGGTTAGTTAGCAGTATTTGTCGGGGTGGCAAGCTTCAGCCTTACAGTGCTGCAGGATGGCACGAAACAGTCACGGAGAGACTAATCCTAGATGGCCTCATTTTATAGTTCTGTGCCTCTGGATAACTACCACAGATGAGTTCCCTCTTACAGGACTTTGCGGATATTACAAACAATAACTATGTTTCAAAAAGAGTCAAAGCAAAGATCAAGCGAATAGCATGTGGTATACTCATAACACCCATGAAATCACAAATTGAGAGCATTAAGGCCCATCGCCCTCTAGAGCCAGCCATTTTTTCTCTTTCCTGCTCCCAGGCCATGAAAGGTTGGCCACTCCAGAGCAGCCTATTGCTAAACAGTCTTCAAACAGCATGTATTTGCCAAGAAAACCGCTTTAGATTTTACATGTCCTTGTGAATTACTAGACTTCACTGCACAAAGAGAAGAGCCTTTGAAGATAATACCCCACGGGTTAGCCATAGCTTCAGTTCACCAAGGCTAACGACGCCGCCTTGAGAGCAACCCCTTGCCAAAGAGTCTCCATTTCCTGATGCACCAATGTGGCATGACACTATGAAATCCACTTTTTTGTTTCCTTGCCATGGGCACTAGATCCCACATACCTGCCCTGCACAACCCCATCCAAGGTCTGAAACCCAAAACTCCAGAGCAGCTCTCTGGGAGCAAACATAGGGGTCATTTCATCGACAGCAGCAGAGCTGTCCTCCTTCCAAGATTTTATTTCAAGGTGGTATGCCCTTCTGAAACACATGCCCTGGGCAGCCACATGACATCAAACACAGAGCAGGTTTTGCAACAAGAAATTCTGAGGCATATGCTCTACCCAACCTAAATATTCAGCATAGGTCATTAAAATGGCCACTCTCCCTGTTGATTTTTTCCCTCAGCTGACTTAACATTCAACCCAAACAATTGTGTACTCTCCTCAGCCTTTTTCACAGGGACTGTTTTCTAAACCTTCAGGAGTTTCTCTTTTGCCCACCTCTTACTCAGCTGCATTTTCTGTTCCAGATTTTGCTCATATGCTCCAGCATCACATGTGCAGCCTTTAAAATAGTAGAATAAGCTCTATACAGCAAGTCCACAGAATGGGAGAATAGGTAAGCAGTCTACCTCAATGCCCAAGTTAGTTTACAGCATGCAGAGAGGAAGGGCAATGCCTCTCTGTGCTTCCTACTCTGTCCCTGCATGTGGCTGACCGCAGTTTGGTTTGTGCTCCATCATAGACCTCAGATCCCTTTTCTTGCTTTGCTGCTGCATAAATGCACCTTATTGGTAATTCTGCATTTGATTTTGCCTCATTAGAGACACAGAAATTTTTACTTGTCATTAAAATGATCAGATGAGGTTTAATAATGGCACTTTCCCAATTGATTGAATTTGGAATTCTGCTCTCCACAGTAATCCCCATCCCTCTTAGATTGCTTAGGCCTTGTGTTTCTCCACTACCTCATGATAAAGTTCATCAGTCTCTCTTAAGACAACTAATGTACAAAAATGTTTGCTGTTCTAGACCATGCTCTGAGCAACTCATGGGTAAAATTGTATCAGAACCAGAGGTCTGGGGAGAAAAAAAAAACAACCTAACAAATATTTCAGCCTCTTCTTGTCTTTTACAGACAGGTCAAGGAAAAAAATCAGGTATTGTTCAGTACACGCTAATTATTTCATCCTAGTGCAAGGAGAAGTTTTCAGATATGATCAAAAGGGTTCAGATTTTGAGATGTAAAACCTGGATAATCTGGCCACATTAGTGTGGAAGGACTAGCAACATAGGTATTCTGTGACAGTTCATTAGTCTTCCCCATTAAGAAATTAATCTACATGTTTCTTCCTGTACTTCAAATGTGTTTCTAGAATTTTTATGTCATCTGTAAACTGTCATTTGTTTTCTCCTTAAGTTTTATTCCCCCTCTTATTCCAGCTTAACCGATATATTTTAAGGCTAGGGACCACTATATGCCCTCATCTCAAGAGAGTGTAGACCAGAAGAATCCCTGAATTCTTGTGGGGTAAAAAAGCAAGCCCCAAGGTAAAGATTTCTAGTGGAGTATCTACCGCTGTCATAAGCAAGCAATTCCAATGCCTGCCTTATAGTAGATAAGTAACTAGTACCTTGATGTAAGTGTCCCACAATCCAACAACAGTATGGACCAAAGCCCAGCTACCTTGTGGCCCAAGCGTCCATCTCTCTGTTCAACACCACCACTTCTGAAGATCTAGTCCTTTCCACCGTGCTTCTTTGGCTGTACCTCTATGTTTGAAACTGAACACAACCTACCAAACACTATTGATTAAAACATTATGTTATCATATTACTTTCAATAGCACTCTACTCCAACCCAAAATAGCATTTGCCTTTGATCCTCTGCACCAGATGTTTCCACTGAGCTATCCACAATGACATCTGATTTCCTGAGTGACTACAAATCATTTCCAACTCAAATTACTCTTCCCACATGCATATACAGTATTTAATATGCTATTGTATCATTATGTTGGGTGGCTCAGTTTGGTCCCTCTGACTGGTGAGTCACACAGTATTTTTATTAATCTTCATAAACCATTATCTGCAAGATTTATCTCTCATCTTCTTCACCCCCTCTTCCACCAGCCTAAGAAGAAGACACATTTTTAAAAAACGTCAGTCAGGACAAATCCAGGTGTTATCAAGTTAGATCCTCCTGTTTTCTAATGTTTTACATGATCAGGCCTGACTTTATCCATTTGCTTACTGAACAGCTGATTGTAGCGCCTTTCATCAAAACTCCTGTTCAGAGGAAGGCGTATGTATTACGACTACATCACCTTGTCTCTCTATGAAGAAAGGTGACACCACACTAGTAGAATAGTGTAGAAACATCGCATTTCTTCCTGAGTGTCAAATGGTTCTTGAACTCCTCTACAGAACAGAAACAAAGACATGGTTTGAAGGATAAAACAAGAAAGGATTATTGAGGTTGTCTTACATAAATATTTAGAACACAAACACATAAGCTTTTTAGACAGTCTGAAGGAAAAGATCACGTCAAATGAACACCATGGTCTACCAGTACTGTTCATGGGAGGGTGCCTCAAATCAGTGAGAACTGACTACACGCCCCTAGGATGAGGGGTTATGGTTTTAAACTAAAAGAAGGTAAATTTAGGTTAGATGTTAGGAAGAAATTCTTCTCTACAAGGATGGTGAGACACTGGAACAGGTTGCCCAGAAAAGTTATGGAGGCCCCATCCCTGGAAGTGTTCAAGGCCAGGTTGGATGGGGTTTTGGGCAACTTGGTCTAGTGGAGGGTGTCCCTGCCCATGGCAGGGGCATTGGAACTAGATGATCTTTCAGGTCTCTTCCAACCCAAACCATTCAATAATTTTATGAATTTCTCATATGGGATCAATTTAAAACCTTCTCAGCAGTTTTTGTCTCATTTCAAGGTGCTCCAGTCCAACAACAGAAAGATTTGGGCACATACAAGTAGAATCTAGATGCTTCAGTCCTATAACACATTTCTTCACATCTCTGTTGAGTTTCCACCTATCCCACCATACACAAAGTCAGTGGCAGCAAGAACTGGCCAGAGAACCACTGCTCTGCAGGCTGGTCCCCTGAGAGACCATTGGGACAGCTTTACTGGCAAGGGGGTGAGGGTTGGGTGGAAAAGCACGAGGACATAAAGACATGCTGGAAGTTAAAGCCTGTAGTTCTACAAACCATGTTATCTTTTAACTCTTCTCACTGCTCAGAGTGAACTGGTAGGATAAAGATCTTCATATTAGCCTGAGTTCCCATGGAAATGAAGATTATGCAAGTTCTTTTTCTCTCCTTCTGTCAGCTCTTCCTGCTGTTTTCTGGACCAATTTTTGGCCTGTTTCAGTGTAATGACAGAACCTCACAGCCTTCAAGAAATTAGTGTTTCTAAGAGTTGCATGAAAATCCGCATCTAGACAGAGAAGAGATCCAAATCAGGACCTTCGCATGGGGAAAAGTTGCAGACCGAGCCTTCTCCCTTTGGCCTGTTCGGCCATTTGGCCATATCTCCAGCCAGATGCAAAATGTCTTGCCTCTTGCCCAGCCAGCTGTTAGAGGAAGGGGCAGGGTGCTATAGATAGGTTTAAGAAACATGGTGGGAAAAAGGAAATATTACCAAGAGCTACAAGAAACATTATTTCTGCAGACATAGAGGAGCAGCCCAGCTCAGTTAGCACAGAGGCAGCTCTTCCCAGCTCCCCTGGGCTTCCACATCCAGCAGAAACTAGGAGTGTCTGAGTCAAAATACTTTCGATGAGACGAAACCTACAGCTGAGCCTTAAAACCAACCTCACTCCTTTCCCCCAGTGTGAGCCCTGCCTTTTCCACCCATTCTTTGAGCGTGAGTAACATGGTGGATGCCATCTGAACCAGCTCCAAGCTTTTAGCCACAAGGGGCAAAGTTGGGTTTTGCTACACTGTGTTTGAGGGGTTGGCAAGTGGCTGTTCCTACCTTGGGATGAAGAGGAAAGGGTGGTGTTGGACAGAAGAGCCAGACCCACTTCTACAGCCCACTGTGATGAAGGGGTGATGGGGTGACTGCTGCCACTGGCAATGGCCAGGCACAAGCTCAGCATCTACTCCTCTGGGGAAAAAAGCAGCAAGCCTGGCTTTCCAGGGCTTTGACTTGGTCCAAGCAGTTGATAAGGAGTTTTACCATTCTAGGGATCTGCTGCTCTCAGCTGCTCTACACCAGGTGCCTAACCTGGGTGTAGAGGCAGGTCTGGATTTTTCCCAGAAGAGAGCAGCTGCTGCTTCCCTTCTAGCTGGATCCCAAGAGCAGCCTTTAACTTTGAAGTCCTTAAGCCTGTTTTCTGAAGTGGTTCCACTTTGCGAGGAAACTTCACTGAGATGAGAGAGGGAGGATGTCTGCAGTGAACTTTGTAGCTTCTCAACACTTAGCAAGGCAGGGGGAAGAGCTGGGCTCCTGTGCAGCCTCCAAAAAAACAGCTCTGGTTTTATCCAAACAGTGTGGATTGTTAAAGAAAAAATCTGTTGGAGAGGTTCAAAACCAGTTTGACTGATTCAAAACATTGTGCAAGCAGAAGTAAAGTAATTTTGCAGTCTTCATTTCTCAAAATAGAGTGAATAAAGTCAGCCAGCCAGTGTCATCTGAAAAGCCTCAGACCTCTTGAAGAGTTTTCCTTGCCCCCTTCAGGGACAGCAGAAGTAGGACAGAAGAAAAAGCTTTTCTACATCTGTTCAAGTAAAACATTAGATAGTGCATGACTTCACATTTGTGGGAGAATGATTGCAGCCAAAGGTTTGATATATGTTTTTGCAACACAGAAAGATACTCAGGGGATGGGGGGTTACAGCCACTAAAATGATGTGTTTCTGGTGTGGATAAACACTCCATTATCTGAGAAGCTGAATCATTATTCCTCAGTAGTAGTGTTATGACATATTTTTAATTGGAAGCTTGTGTTGATAACAGCTAAAAGTGCATCATCTTTTCCAGGAAGCTAGCCTAATGCAGAGATCCATTTGATCTTCTGATTTCTCTATCGACTTTGTGCTGCGTGCCAAAATAACAAGTCATGCCTTCGTGTCGCTGCTAGAAATGAGCCTAGCCAGAGTTCATCTCCAGACAGAAAGCATACCCAGAGTCTGAAGGGATTTGAAATCACTAAATCATAGGTCAGGAAACAGCATCCAAGAGCAGTAGGATGGAAGAATTTGGAAGGGTGGGAATAGAAGAGGGGTGGTGAAAAAAGAGCAAGAAATTGCAACAGAACTTAGAAAAGGAGATCAATGAAAGCACTTTAAATGCAGTTTGGTTATGATACTTTAAGTAATCAAAGGTTACAGAATGTGACAAGAAGAATTTGTGCTGATATACTGCAAACATCAAGAATGAGTGTGCTGTTCCCAGCACTCCTGGGGGAGGGGTTTTAGGGCTGGTCCATTGGCCCTCCTGAGAGCGCTGCTGCTGCTGCGCAATGCAGCTGGCTCCCGGCCACCGGCAGGGATGGGGAGGCTCCTTAGGCTTTTTTATCTCTTACCCAACCGAAGCTGTAAATTTTATGCTTAAGAAACTCTCTCAGTCATTCACAGTGAACAACCCTTAAAAACTTTGGACAGTTTGCTCAGCTGTGAGAATATCTTGGAGTACTGCAATAACAGCACTCTCCAGAAGCCTCTTCGGCATGTCTAACACCGAGGGCTGAAGCAGATGGCAGTGACACTGTGACCTGGCTAACACATATAGGTGCTACACGTTATACTCATGGCTTGGATGACATGTGCAATAGTCCTCCTTCCTCCAAGACATTTATTCCAAGGCCTCATTCTGCTGAATCTCCTGAAGCCAGGCAGACTTCACAAGCTGCGTGGTGTGGTCAAAATGCTGGAGGAAGGGAAGGGAAGCCACCCAGTGGGACCTTGACAGGTTTGAGAGGTGGGTCCATGCAAACGTCATGAAGTTCAACAAGATCAACTACAAGGTCCTGCACATGGGTCGAGGCAATCCCAAGCACAACTACAGGCTGGGCAGAGAATGGATTGAGAGCAACTCTGAAGAGAAGGACTTGGGAGTGTTGGCTGGTGACTTGGGGGTGTTGGTTGACGAAAAGCTCAATGCAAGCCAGCAATGCACGTTTGCAGCCCAGAAAGCCAATCATATCTTGGGCTGCAAAAGAAGCGTGACCAGCCAGTCAAGGAAGGTTATTCTCCCCCTCCTTCTCCACTCTTGTGAGATTTCACCTGGAGTTCCATTTCTGGGGTCCCGAACACAAGAAGTTGTAGCAAGTCCAGAGGAGGGCCACCAAGATGATCAGAGACCTGGAACACCTCTCCTATGAAGAGAGGCTGAGAGAGTTCAGATTGTTGAGCCTGGAGAAGAGAAGGCTCTGGGGAGACCTTATAGCAGCCTTCCAGTACCTGAAAGGGGTTTACAAGAAAGCTGGAGAGGGACTGTTTACAAAGGCAGGGAGTGACAGGACAAGGTGTAGTGGTTTTAAACTGGAAGAGTAGATTTTGATTAGATACTATAAAAAAAATCTTCTCTATGAGGGAGGTGAGGCACTGGAACAGGTTGCCCAGTGAGGTTGTGGAGGCCCCATCCCTGGAAGTGTTCAAGGCCAGGTTGGATGGGGCTTTGGGCAACTTGGTGTAGTGGAGGGTGTCCCTGCCCANACTTATGAAAACCCTGGGAAAGCTGGAAACTGGATGTGTGGGTTCTCAGCTGCACCAGCAGCGGTTTGCCACCCAAGGCTATGACTTTCTTAGATGTTTTCCATCCCTTTGGGATTCTTTCATTTTATATTTGGGGTGCATTTTTTATGTTGCGGGGGAGGAAAACTGGGAAATCAATGTTATTCTGCATTGTGCAAAGCTCGATGTGTTTGTTTATGATGGGCTCTTTACTAGGGAGCCCATTCAAAAGGAATTGTGAAAGAAACCAAACAGGAAAGGGTGGAACAATGATCTCGATAAGAAGCATCACAGGCGATGCTCAAACACAATAGTTAGATTTACAGCCTGGAAGATGTGAGGGTTCTGCCCCAACCCCAGTGAAACTGCTGTTTTTCTAAGACTGTAGATCCGGAGATCAAAGGGTAAAGATCAAGCCTGCAGAAGAGGCAGGGGAGAAAAGGCTGCAAAAGCTCTTTTAGGCTCATGAGGCTGACAGAGGAATGAAGTCTGCCCTAGGCAAGCTGTGACTTGGTCTCCAAGAGAACGGTCTCATCAACTTGTACAAAGTCTCATCTACTCATGGGCATGAAAGGAGTGCTGAGTACAGGATGGCAGTGTGTAAATGTTTCTGCTGATTTACACCAATGTCTCAGAAGTCCAAGTACACATAACTTATGTGTATGTCATTCTTTGTTATGAGGAAGCTCTTTAATGGTAGTCAGCAACCCATAACTGCCCACGTGTGGTCCCAGGAGAGACTACCTACCTCTCCACAGCTGTTGGACTGTGATGGGTATCATCCTTCATGAGTGAGGAGCTGGATCCAGGGAACTTCTTGGGGGTGGCTAGCTGGAAGGGCCTACACCAAATGCCAGCATCAGCACTAGGGTGTACCAGAAGCAGGGCTGGTTCCTAGGATAGACAGAACAGGCAGAAGAGTACTTGAGGAGAGAAAAAATCAACTAGCGTCCCTTGTTACTTGGCGTCTCTCAGGATAGCTAGTGTAATTGCTGATGCCAAGACAAGGTAAGCTGGCTGAATAGTAGCTATCACAATGAGTCATGACCCTCTCACAGGAGACACCCCCGCATTCCCTCATTGCACTTCTCACAGATCCCCTTGTAAGGAGAATTGGTGGCTTTCTAAGGTCCTCTTCATGAAGTTGCCACTCTGTTGCACCTTTCCCAATAGCCATCCCTTCCCAATGAAGACACAACTTAGCTCTGGTCTTCAAGGGATTGGTGCCGTCAAGGGTAGCCTCAAGTGAGCTCCAAGCAAAACCTTGGCAAAGCACCTGAGGAGCCTGTTGAGACCCATAATCAAAATTAAATCACCATGTGAATGACACCAAGGCATCACCACCACCTCAGAGAGAGGAGGATAAGGTCCTCTCCACTGGCACAGGACCTGTGCCAGTGGAGAGGAACAGGTGCCTGGAGGAGGGGACAGCCACAGCACCACCGTGCAGCTATGCTGGCAGTGCTACTGATGGGAGGGAGGATTGTCCCCTTTGCACCATTCATGCCCCAGCATTTGGAAACCCATGCTGATTTTGTGGGGGGATTCATAGCACTGTGATGGGCCCAGAGTGCCTCGCAGCAGATTTTGGAAATAGAAGGACCTTTAGGACACTTCTGTGCCTTTTCCGTCTTAGAACAAACACATTAGGACAGAGCCCATTCCTGTTCTTCACCATTAAGCACAGTACAGCAGTCTTTACACCAAATGCTGCTACTGGTAAACATCTCCAGCTACTAACACCTACAAAAGGGGAAGGGAAGGGAAGGGAAGGGAAGGGAAGGCTTTCTAGAGGGAAATTAGAAATATTGACTGTTGCCTGAGCCAGAGTACAAGATAAAAAAGAAAATCTGTTATTAATGCCACATTTTTATTTGCCTCTGTGACTTTGGAACCCTGCTCGTGGTATTTTAATTCATCTGGGAATTTGGCAATAATCAGTGAAATTATAGGTGTTATTAAAATCAGGNAAGGGAAGGGAAGGGAAGGGAAGGGAAGGGAAGGGAAGGGTGAAGCGTGGGAACAGGACTGTTCTTCTCAGCAGTTTCCCAAAGCCTCTCTCATGATGGGTAGGAGTTGAGGTGCACTGAGAACAGGAGAATGGAAGAAGAAATTATTTTAAAATATTTTTTTTAATTGCTGACAAACATTAACCTTTATTCAGTTACTGTATTTTCCACGCCACTAGGCAACACACTGTTACTGCAGAAGCTGAAGATGACCTTCCTCCAAATTCCCTATTTCCTGGCAGGTAGGACAAGCTCACAGAGGGGGAACAGGTCCAATTTAGAGGAAGATTGCAAACCACCATCTCAGGAAGCATTCCAGCCAGGATACTATAGGGTGTTTGATAAGAGAGGGGAAAAAAAGGGCTGATCCCACCAGTTACCCCCTAAGCCCTTGGCTTCTTTATTTTAATCTTTCTATGTAGCAGATTTGGTTTATTTCTGAAATATCAGATGAAACCACTCAGACAATTCTGAGAAGTTCTTCCCTTTTCTGTTCATCCATACTCTTGCAAAGCTTGTTCCCAATCCATAGGTACCCACTGCTAATCCAAAATTGCATTTGCAGAGCACAAACTATTTGATGAGACAAAAAAGAAAAAATCCAGCCTGTTTTAATATCCAAATGGATTTTAAGACAAGCAACAGTGATTTATTTTTTCAAACACAGACAAAGAGGGAAACTTTAATAAGTAAGTTTCTGGAAAACTTGCCCATGTCAAAATCCTCACAGCCACCAAGAGGCAAGATACAGCTCTAAATCACAGCATGAAACAGGAGGGGCTGCACATCCTTGTCACGCACAGCCAAAATCAAGAGCCTGGAAGGAGTCTAGATAAATCCCGTATTGACGTAACTCATACTTTTACCTCTCCGGCCCCATCTCTCAGGACTGTATAAAGACAGACTCCCGCTGGGTTATCCAAACGCTGCATTGTCAGTTCTATGTGGGTGCGCTCCCACCTCACCCACCCCTCACCTCTGCTCTCTGCCCCCAGCGTCAAGGGGGGCTCAAGGTGGAGCCTCCCACATACCTCAGGTCTCACTTCAGCGACTGTAATGACAACATCTAATGCTTGTTTAACTTCTGGGATTGCCCGAAAGAGCTATATTTAGGAGAAAAAGCTAAAAAGTTACCCCTTTGACTTGTGCTCTCAGGAAGTTCCTGGCTCCTGCAAGTCTCCCTGTACCAAAGCTAACCATTAAGCTCTTGTTATTGCAGCCCGTTGCAGTAACAGCAGTTGCCCAGTAAGCATTACATTCGAACTGCACAAATCTTCTGGAATGCACATTAACATATAAAGGACATTTTGCTCTATCAAAACACTTCACTTCTTAATTTCCTGTTGTTTTTCACATACCTGAAATAAGGATAAATGGCAGCCAAAAATAAGTTTCACAACTTCAAAAAGGTAACAGTTGTATCAAATATATCAAATATCTTCCTAGAAGCACATGTGTACACATCTTTTAGTATTCATTTCTGGATTATCTTAAAAAATGAATTGAAATTAGGACACCTGCTGGTATTCACCCTCTACCTAATTTCAATTATTGCAAGCACATAATAGAAAAGCAAATACAGGCAGTTCTGAATAGCACTAGCATTTGCTATCATGTTCAAACTCTTGTTCAGAAGTATGCTAGCTGGAATAGGCTATTTTGATGGAAAAAAGCTGATTTTATGTTCTGATTTCATTTTTTGTTGCACAGGATAGAGATGTACAAGACTTCAAAGACTCCCAGATTGAACAGTTTTACAACGCTGCAGCACAATTATGACCGCAGTTACATGCATATTCAGAAGCAACGAGCAGCAGATTTTAAGAGATATTCAGACGTATACAGTTCTGGGATGAGCTTTTGTAATCAAAAACACTAGCTTGAAATTATGAGGATTATTTGTTCAGTGCTTGTTCCAGAATTTATGTTAATGGAAGGAGCTGTGAAAATCCCTGTCCCAGCTGATTTATAGTGAAGCTTTCAGACAGGAACATCAGGCATATTATTTGGGTATATGTTAAGATAATATAAAAATACCAAATAATTTTTTTTAAAGTACTTTTTGTGAAAGTATGCTGTTGAGAATAAGCTTGGACAGTGGCTCTGGTTACAGATGAGTAATCCAAACTTTTCGTTCCAAACTCCTTGCAGCGGGCTACCTTTCTAACTGGTTTGTACCATTTGGAAACACTGGTGAGCTGGGGCATAGCAGGCTCCAGCTGGTGTTGCTTGTCATAGCTCCGAAAGCAAAGAACCAGAGAACAGCCTGGAAGAGCTGAGCTTTAGGTGTTTAATACCTTCTCGAACATGCCAAAAGATTTAAATGCACAAAATAAACATCCTCTTTTTATGTATTGCTCTGAGGGGAACTCGCATGTAGAAATAAAATCTATCTATGGCTGTGCCATTGTACTATCGGCTGCACCAGGAATTCAGCCACCAGCCATGCTTTCCTTCCCCCACCTCCAATCATTTTGTATATTTTTTCTAACAGGGATCAATAACTCCAAGGTTACAGCCATTCTGATGCCCAAGGCAGCCTCACTCATCTGGAGACAGGCTCAGCCCTAGCAGTACGCTGTAAGAGGGACCACAGATGTGTACCAGCTTGCGCCTGACGTCAGTGCCGTTTTGGGAGTGCAAGACTGGAACCCAGCTTACTGTGGAGTAACACAGTGTGCCTGCTCTATATGATCTACAAACATCGGAGCAGATCATACACCTCCTAACCTTGTGAAAACCAATGGGTTCTAGTAACATGGTACAGGTCACGTACATCCAAAATCCTGCCTTTGCAGTCTCTGCCACAAGCCTTTTTCCTTCAGCAGGTTCAGGGGTGGCTGCAGAAAGCAGAGCCTCCTGGTGCAGACGGTCTCCAGCAGGACACAAGCCCACCCTCCAGCACTGAGCTGTGAGACCGATGGCGTCTGTTCAGGGACACCCTGGACCAAAGGGAGCTAGGTCTGGCTGCAGGAGAGCAGCAGCAGCAAGGGTCTGAGCAGGGGAAGGAGAGCGCAGTGCCTCGTTAGCTAACAAGCTAAGGACAAATGAGCACAGAGGACAATCTTGCAGCCCGTTCCGGGGCCACTCAGCCTGTGGTTTGAACCAAAGGGCTCTGAAGAAAAAAGGCATCCGAAAGCGGGTGCGGATGGCTGGGAAATGATCCTGGCCATGACCAAACCCAGCACTGCGGCTCACCAGACTCACTTTTTTATTTGAAATCTCTTCACATTGAATGAGCAACTTGATTGGAGGTGTTTCAAATCCATACACATAGTTTCTCATTTAGCAGTTATTTTTGTCCCTGTCTGTGGCGTGGCTGTTTAAGAGGGCACGTTAAATAAGTGCAGCTTTAAGTGACTCTGCTTTTGACTTTCTAACAGCACAGGTGTCTCCTCTGACTGCTGTGAAACACAATCTTTCACCAAGTGCTTAATAAAAATGTGCTTTATCTTGATGTTAGCGTTTGTGGTGGGATCAAGTCCTCCATCCTGACATTACCAGGTGACAGTGCAGATACAAAACATGTCCACACTGAAGGATCTCTTCAAGATTTATTGCAGCCCCAATGAGGTTTTTTTTGAGCTTGAAAGGGCTTAAACCTTCCAAAGCAGCCAGAAATCTTAATTCAGAGGCAGGTGAAAACACAGCTTTCTAACTGTAGACTGTTTTGCATTTTCCCAGCGAAACTAAGTTTTATAAGAAGCAGTGGGAGGGGTCAGCTGCAGATGCACATTGGGAAATTCCAGGGTGAAGGTATGCAGCACCTCTCCAAATAAAACTGTGGCTCAAAGTACACCTGCAGTGAGACAAAAAATCAAAAAATCAAAAACTCCCTGGGCCTTAAGCCTAAAAAGACAAGATGGGCAGTGAAATCCCTCAGGCCTTTTAAACTATTTTGAAAAATTACAGATTAAACAGAGGAAAGAATTTTAAGCAAGCTTTTAAACCATTTATTAAAACAGTGTAAACCTTCTGGATATAACCATCATCAAGACACAGAGGCATGCATGCAACTTAGAAGGTGATGGGGGGAAGAATTACCATGGGATTTTTACCAGAAAGAGTAGAAGGAAAAAAAAGACAAGAAAAAAAAAAAGAAAGAAAACCTCATATTTAATGTCAAAAAAGGTAATGGCAAACAGGACAAACTTTTACTGTGCTGATAAAGCTTCTGCTGAGGATGGACTTGGCATATCTCAGCTCCACCACTGGTACTGCTCTTTGCTGAAGGTTGTCATCTCACAGTTCACAGGTTGGTCACAACCTGCTGCATAGCTGTCCAGAGGGAAGGACTGCAGGAGACGGGATAGACATCGTGAGAAGTATGCCTGTCTTTGGAACGGGACTTCTGCAAACAGACAGCTCCCCATACAAATACCTTTTTAGAAAGATGGGCAGGAGGGCAACTTGTGTTGGGCACATGATAGCCACCAAAGCAAAATATCCAAAGAATGACACAGGGGGAAAAGGCACTCAGTGTCTTCACAATGTTCTGAGCAATGCTTTCAACTTTAAGCATTAACTCCCTGCCTCTGTGCAGCTGATAAATCAGTTCTTGCAGAGCCTTTACAAGCAGTCCCTGAAGCTTGGTATCATTTCAGTGTCTCCTGATGAGGAATTCAGCAAGCATAAGGTCACTGGTTAGGGCAAGGAACCTAAGAGTGGCAGTATGTTTTCCGATGGCTTTAAAAGTGTGGGGAAATCTGATAACACTCAAGAGAGGAGTCAGAGAAGAGATGTCCTGCTTCATTATGTACAAAATATAACACCCTCTAGCTCATGTCCCATCAGCAGACCCTTCCCCTGTGGTGCTTAATCCCATGAGAACAACTGAAACCTTTGGAGACACTATCTAGTTTAGAACCAGAAGGATGGTGTTTTAAAATCTTCCACAGTGCCTATAAACATTGTCACCATGTTAAAGGCGTCCCTCCATACCTTTTTTTTTCAGTTCCCATGTCAGCTAGTTTGCATCCTTCAGCTTTGTTTCTCCAGCCCTGAAAAAGGCTCAGCGTCTACACAAAGCTCTCAGATACTTCATCCCTCTGTCTTGGTTAACAACCAAGAATGTGCTGCGTTTATTCTCCCCATTTCAAACCACCACAACAGAAACCCTGATGCCACTCGCTTGGGCCAAACGGGTAGTTTAAGAAAGGCAGCTCGTCTGGCCTTCTGAGAAAAATGCCACACAAATGCCACAGTTTTGGCAAACACAGGTCCCTTCTTAAAAGGCACATAGCAGCTTTCCATGGGCCAAATACCAGCATCGTACCTCTTCTTGTTACCACACACAACAGGGTGGTTGTGATTTTGGATATGCGAAGCACTGAGGAGCTGGCAGACATTCTTCTTCTCTGAAGGAAGCTCTCCCCTTCCACGTGTTCACAACTCCAAAGCACATCCAGAAGCACCATAATGGATTTGGGGAAGCCAGGAACATTCAGTGGTGCTTGTTACTTGCAGTTGTGGGATGTGGAGACACTCTGTTCCTCTGCCTTCAATTGCTCAGTGGAAGAGTCCTCAAGGAGTATTTGACATCTTCGCTGAATCAGCTCCGCTTTAATGAAAGCCTGGGGATCTTCATCTGCTTTGTCATATTCATGACCCTACATTGGTCTAGTTACAGAGGTCCCTTTTCTGAAAAAATATTTGGTAACAGCAATGAGCAGATGCTTTTCAATGGGGCTGTGCACCCTTTCAGCCGGCCAAGCTCATGGGAATGGCATCCCTCACATCCAAAACTCTGGGTTTATCAACAGCTGTATAATCATTTACAAAACAGTATCACCCTTCAAATTCCTACCTAGAAGCCTGGAGTACTGCTCGCCTCCCTCAGGTCCGTACACCTCCAGACCCAGTGCTGAGCAAGGCGACAAGTTCTGCTTAAGGTTTTGCATCCTCCTCTGAAGTTCACCCACTCATCCGTGACTTCTGCATCCTCTTCTTCCTTTTCAACACTCATTAGTGAATGATACTTGCATCACTGCTGTGTGTGCTATGAACTAAATGTAGCTACACTGGTCTCATAGCCTAAAGCACTCAGCCTTAAACTATCTACTAGACATGCCACATTTCATGTATTCAGAAGCCATCCTTCATCATCAAGGTTTTTTTACAGAAAGCATCCATTGTACAATAGTCAAGGATATCATTTCTATCCTGGGTCACTGGGGCTCACTTACCTGAAAATAAAGCACATCACGATGGCAATCACACACTTACACAGCCTTGGCTCATACAGGACCGTCACTGAAAATGGCATTTTTTTCAATACTCCAGCAGTTATACACAGCAGAACAAAAGGCATGTAATTCATGGCACTGTGGATAGTCTCAGTCAGCCACATAAATTATTCTAAGGTACCCACCCACAACATCTAACTTGCTAGAGCTGCACAATCTCCTTATTAGCACTTGCTATCCCAATAGCAGCCTCCAAGCTTGTTTCACTGTGACTACAGAAATGTAGCTGATCTTTCTCTGGTCAAGAAACATCTTAATTTCTTTGAGATGTCTCCCATATCTGGGAAGTCATCAGACACTTTCACTGGACTCCCATAAAAGCCAACAGATAGAGCAGTTCTCATCCATACCACTAGATCACTACATGCAAAAGCCGTTTGCCTGTTTTTCATGAATGTAAATAAATAAATCATTCTCCCCACACACTTTTAATGGCTATCAGAGGTCAGTCTTCTAAGACAGCATTTATTTTGCTCGCAACAATTTCAGCTTCCCATTTTTAACATTACACAAAGCTCTAATTTTTAAATCACTAGAATAAGGGGTGAGTAATGTCCTGGCTTTGCCTAGGATAGGATTAACTTTCACTAGAAGCTGGGAGGGGACACAGCCAGGACAGGTGACCCAAACTAGCCAAAGGAGGTATTCCATACCATGTGATGTCATGCTCAGCATAGAAGGGGGGGCTGGTCGGGGAGAGGCGGTACTTCTTGAGGCGGCGCAGCTCGGGAATGGTCTGGTTTCAGGATGGGTCTGAGTGTGTGGCCCGAGCTGTACAGTCGGTGGGTGAGAAACTGCACTGTGTTTCACCAGTACTACTGTTGTTGATTCCCACTCCTTCTACCGTCCCAGTAAAACTGTCCTCTATCATTATCACAGCTTAGGGGCGTCTGTCTTTTCCTTCCCATTCTCCTTCCCATCCCACAGTGGGGCAGCAAGCAAGCGGCTGTGTGGTGCTCTGTTGCCGACTGGGGTAAAACCATGACAATGATATTTCCTCTCAAGAGCTTTCATTCTTCAGTATAAGCAATGTCTTAATGGAGTTATTGGCTTCTGAAGACAGTTTTGCCTAGACCCCCTTATGCAACCTGTATACGATACAAACAGCACTAACACAATGCCCATAAGGTATAACAACTTTTTGCTGCAAGACAGGACTCTCCTCTGACAGCATACCTCAGCTCCTGTGTTTTTCCTTATCTTAATGCTTTGGAAGTGCAAATCACTTCCTTTCAGGCTCCATCTTCTGCGGCCATCATGTTTTGTTGGACTCTGAAGAAATAAGCCACTAAGTCTTTTAGGAAAGCAAAGGCATTTGGTGTTTCCAGGCTTGGCGGGTCGAGGAAAAGTCACGCTCCCTCACCCCTGGAAGCACCGCCTGCCCGCTCAGCAGCAGGAGCCCCGGGTTTGGCGATCCGGGTGACAGCCCTGTGAAGCTGTGTGGAAGCCTGCAGAAGGACTCCCTTAATT
Source organism: Psophia crepitans (assembly GCA_013399095.1). NCBI lineage: Eukaryota > Metazoa > Chordata > Aves > Gruiformes > Psophiidae > Psophia > Psophia crepitans. Next base: position 475,093 of record VWZZ01004366.1, read on the forward strand.
AAGAGTTGTTCTGGCTCGGTACCAAACGTCATCTTCTAGGTTTTGTGAAGAGCTGAACTCACACCAAAACATGATGAGATTTGCTTTTAGGGTTTTGAGGGTTTTTTTTGTACCAGAAATAATCTGTGAATAATGAAGCCTGGCAACCCACTGATGAACAGTCAAAATGCATGCTAGTTATTACCTACTATAATTGCAGTAATTATTAATTACTTGCCATTCTGCTGTGCCAGAGAATTTCCTTTTTCTGACAGTCTCTTCCCCTTTGAGCTTATTAATGACTCCTGCCAACGAACCTCTCCTGTTTTGTCCCTACTATATGTGAGATTCCCTTCCTAGAACATAGTCTTATAATTTTTTTTAATAAATCCTGTAATTACTTTGGAAAACGGGTTCAGACCATATAAAAAGCCTTCCAAAAACATGCTTCAATTTATAAATTCACAGCGACCAGACTCACAGTTACAAAATCCCCACTGATCCCAACCCAGGAGCTTCCTCTTTCCTCGTCCTCAGCAGAGACAGGAAACCTCTGTCTTATTTTACGTGCACGCATCTCCACATGCTATGGGCACCAAGCTCTAGACCCAGTGGCAAAACAAGGCAAGAGGAGCAAGGGGGTCTCTCAGTCCCAGTGTTATGCTCCCCACAGGATCCATACCCTCATGCAGGTGGGATCAGGGCCCCACCACATAAGCAGACGGGTCTGCAGGATGCTGCCCCACTGTGCCTCCCACATCTACTCTCAGGATGACAGATTTTCATAGTTGGAAACATGGAGAAATGTCTACAGACCTTTGCAAAAAATGCCTTCACCCCAACAAGCAGTGTCTAGATCACACACACACATATTTTACTCACGCTCATCACATTCATGTCTGAGATAAAGCCAACAGCAAAGGCAATAAAACCAGCTTCTTAAAATACACCAATGCAGTGCACACAAACAAACACACACTTTCAAACACACACTTTCCAAGTACAATTTGAAAAAAAATCCCTGTCATGGAATGAAGACATGCTAGAACATGACTTTTTTTCTATTTTCACTCACTCATACTCAAAAGCTTTGGTTTAACTAACAACAATAAGAGCAGTAATGAGGATTACTTCCTAACCACTAAGTTTGCTACGCTTACCAAAACAAAACCAGACATGTTTTAAAATAAGATTCTGTAACTGTACTAAACAAATATGTGCTTAAAATGAAATTTTACATTAATTTGACAAATGCCAGTGGGAAATTATCCCATCCTCAGTAGATGTATCACCTTGCAATAGAAACAGAAGTTATTGACTGGAAAACATCAAAAAAAAAAATTTCCAAACAAACAAACAAAAATAAATCAACAGAAAAAGGAGGGCATGTGCATAGAAGTGGAGTCATGAAAGGGACACCTATGTATTTTGCAGCCTGTCAATGATTCTGCCCAGAATACTGTATGGCATAAATGCAAAGGGCAGCTTTAATGCCAGCAGCTGTCTCAGGAGAAGACATTCTCCGTCCATCCATTGCTTCAGTTGAGCTTCACCATCTGTAGGAGGCACGTTTTGAACATCTCGGCTTTCCCAGACACACAACTGATTGGAGGAAACTGATTGGCCCTCCCCACACACAGCTTCTCATCTAAGAAATAAAGAGCCTATTTTAAGGGAACGGGCCTCAGCATGTGAATTCCAGATCTGAAAATATTTATTCTGTTGTTAAAATATGCTAAAGTGGAGCCCACAGCACCATTTCTCCCACTGTCAAAGCAGTAATCACCACTTTAAAAACCCCCAGACACTTCATATGCTGGAGTATTTTTTCCCCATGGCACATTTTTATTGATTTTTAGGATTTGATCAGCACTGATGCTCTCCAAAACTTGCCAACTCAGAGCCCGGTATTCAAAGGCGGTTGTCGTTTTCTACTGCAGCACAAGCCAGAGCTGCATCTTTCACAATGTGCATATTTACGGCCTCTCTGAAGTCAGGAAGGGCTCTTCAGGTCAGCCTGGTCAAGGCAGATAAATTAGTGCATCCCAGGTCAGATTCAAGGAGTCCGGAGGCAGCACCATCATTCCCGGCCACGTGGCGGGGAGAAGCTTTTATCTAGTTTCTGTTTAAAGTGTAAGAGGCTGCTTGGCTTTAACCAGCCTACTTAGTCGAGCCTCATAGTTCTTTTATGTAAAGTGTAAAGACTTTGCATCGTATCAGACACTTTGGCAGACGCTTCAGCTCCTTTGCTCCATAACAGCCCTCTTTTCTTCAGGACACAATAGAAGAGCTGCTCCCTCAAACTTAATTTATTTAATAGATACATAAAGGGCACCTCTCTCCCTTCAACCACCCTTTTTCTTTAGGCTCGTGAAACCCTGAAACAACGGCACAGCTCGCACAAGCAGCCGTCTCCAGCTGAGGTTTTATTTGCCATCAGATGGATGGGCTGTCCTCGCAGATCTGCTGCTGGCAAGCCCATGGGGGAACCACGATGGCTCCGGTCCCTCCAGCTTAATCCTGCGGGGACCACGACGCAGATTCCCATGGCCTCATCAGGATCTTGTGCCAGCACAGCGTTTACAGAAGAAGTCCATAGAAGTAAAAGTAAACTTGTTTGATGAATATGTTTATCGTGTTACTGACTCCCTTTTTAACTCCGGTAATGGAGCAGCAGCCAACTCTCTGCCATGAGTAGAAGCAGAGGATTTGGACACTTTTTTTATGGCTGCACAGCAAAACACTCTGAGCCACGAGGAAGAAGCAGGCCTCGTGGGGAAAAACAATAATTAACTAATTCCTTTTCTGATGGGAATGTCATCATTCATAAAGAAGACTAATTTTAGCTGGTTCCCAAACATTACAGTTTCAGTTCTGTTTTCCCCGAACATTACAAGGGGAGGGAAAAAAAAGAAAAAAGAAAAAAAAAAAAAAGTCGAACACTGCTTTCAGTTTCCCTTAAAACCAAAAAACCAGTACCAGGGCCTTGGGAGAGGCGAAGGGCAGGGTGATGTGCTCAGCAGTGCCCTCCACACTGGATTGTGCCCCCCCCCAGTGTACCCCACATGCTGGCAGCCCCCGCAATGCCGGGGCTGCTGTGGCCAGCACGGGGAGGCAGCTCTCCGGAACACGGCATCTGTTTTCAGTTAGGTCCCTGAAATGCATCAACTGCAATCTGACATCTCACCACAGGCTTTAAAAGTATCCTGGGGTAGCAGGGGGAGAAGGGGGGATGTGGTGAAAAAGCAGCATCATGTTTATTAAAATATATCTCCAACACTCAGACACGTTTTTCAGTCCCACTGTTTGTTGTTGCTTTTCCCCACCTCCATGTTGGGTTTTCATGTCGGTGCACAACCCAAAGACACAGGCTTGGTCCTGGGAAGCGAGAGGCTGCTTCCCAGAAACCACCCCAGGGTCTGGGAAGCTCCTCAACTGCCCAACTCTCTCGCTGGCTGATGGAGGGAGATTGCAGCCACCTCCATCCGGGGAGCTCCCTCCCTGGCTCTGGCACAGCACACCTCACATGGGGCAAAAGCCATCATCTGCAGCCTACTAAGGAAAAGGATGATAAGGGTGAATACTATTACCCTGGTAAAATATGGCTTGAGATGTGACATTGCAAGTTGCCACTCCGCCAGCACACTGGTCCCTGGGACCAAGCGGGTAAGCACGTGGGTGCGACCACCTGCAGGTATTTCACACAGAGCCAAAAAAATGGGGAAATCCAGCCACTGACAATCACTTTTTCTGGTGCTAGTAGAAACTAAAGTGATTTTTTCAGCAGAACGAGTGGCTTGCGAGGTAGTGCCTGCATGTGGCTCTGCGCAGCAGCTCAGGGAGATGCCACACAGGACCAGGCACTGTCTTGAGGCTCGAGGGGCTCCACTGTGTGGCAGGGTGCCCAGCCACGTGGGAGATGTGCCCCCTCTGCACAGCGCAGGCATTCAGGGTACAAAAGTCACAGGAGCACTGGACTAGGGAAAACGGCTAAACGTGGAGCCTTTTAAAAAAGTCTATATCCATCAGAAGACAAGAAGGCATCGCAGTGAAACCTCTGCTGCAGCCAAATCTTCCTCCCCAAAAACGGGGGCCACAGGGCCCAACAGCTGTCAGTCTTGGGAAGATTAAAGGATTCACTTGGGACAGGGTGGATCACCCCTCCTGGTGCAAAGGAGGCAGGGCGGTGCTCCAGCCCCCCCCCTGCGGCAGTCCCTCCTGCTGCGATGCCAAAAGACACCCAGGCCTCACAGATGCTGCCAGCACCTCCAGGGACACGTTCAGCCACATATCATGAGCTGCCATCCAAGGCACTGCATTCATGGCCAAGAAACGTGCCAACCACTCCCTGTGCCTGCATCCAAAATTTAGTTTTGCACATTCCTCCCAGCCTTCCCTGTCCCCCAGAGGCTCAGCTGTGCCATGCCGTGCTGTGCCTGCCACGGTTTGTCTTTTCCAAGTGCCTCTCCTAGCACACAACTGTGCCATACAGCCCAGGTTTGACTCAGCTAATCAACGCTTGCCTCTCAATTAAAGCACAGGTAGAAGACAGAGCCACGCTCCAACCTTTCACATAATAGCCCAGCACTTGGAGCACCAGTCTCCTCAGATGGTGGGAAACTTCTGCCTGAGGCCACATCTTTCAGCTATAACTATCTTTGTTCAGAGATAAGTGCTGGTTCCTCCCATTGCTGCTCTTCAGTTTTGTATGAGTTTTTTAAAGGCAGCAGTCTTCTCATCCACCCTGGCTCCCCAGTGTGGTGCAGGATGATGCTTTCCCCTTCACCCCTGCCCCCACAGGGTGCTTTATTGCCCAGAGATTTGGGGCTCACAGAAAGGAGTTGGCTTGAGGATCCTCTCAGACAAAGAGGACACACAAATCCCTGCCTTGCCACCCCACGAGCAGGTCTCCAGGCATGGAGTTATTGGATAAGAATGATGGCAACCAGCCATTTTAATATAAGATAAACCTCTTTCCCAAAACACTCAATTCCCTTCTTGGCTTAGGAAGTGAGTCTGGGATGACCAGCCGAGATGTTGGCACCTGCAGCTGGGGAGATACAGCTCAGCATTTGATGCTGAACCATGCACAGTCTTGTCTGGGAGAGGCACCATGCAGTGAGCCGCTCAGCCAGCACGGCACTCCCGGCATGTGCTGCACCGTCACCAGACTTAAAGAAACTGTGGGAAATTGCTAGCAAAAATTAGAGTGCCTCTAGACTCCCAGGTATGGTGGCAGTTTTCAGTGCAACACACTGTTCAGGTAGGCTCTGAGTGTCATTATCTAGAAGTTATAGACTCAAAGTGCAGGAAGGTGAGAGCTGCATCGTCATGATGCTGCGCTTGAGCTCATAAGCCTTTCCGAGCAGCAGAGTATGTCTGGCCGGCATGGTACCACGCTAAGGCAGCCCCAGCACGAAGCTGGCTTGTAGCCAGCGTTCCTGGGGAGCAGCACCTGTACCAGTTCCCTGGCCACTTGTCCCTCCACCAGCGGCACAGCAGCGACCCCCCACATTCTGTCCCGTGGCTCTGTAGCTCTACGCAATGCTCAGGGGCTCGCTGCAACCCCAGCTACTCCGTGCAGCTACCAGCTCGCAATAGAGTCGCTCCCGTCCCTGTCCAAACAGAGATGATTTCACTGCATGACAGCACAAGCCACAAACACAAAACTCTCACTACAATAGTTCGCTCTTTCTCATGTACTGTGTCTGCATGGCCCCATCTACCCTGCCATTGCCAGAGGCAACCAGACTAGGACAGGCGGCTCTACAGCAGTGAAAACAGGCCAAAACATCAAGGAGCAGATGAATGGTGACCGCCTGCCACTGCTCAGGTTCCCATTTTCATTGCCTTGGCGTGCTTTTTAATATCATGTAAAGCTGAGTTAACTGAGGCATGAGGCTGCTGATATTATTCTGGCTGCTGTTGCAAGGGTAGAAGCCAAGAAAGCAACCTTCCTGGGGAAGAGCAGCAGGGTTGTCATGCTAGGAAACAAACTGATGCTTCTGAACCACAAAACTGCTTAGTTTCTATTTCATTTCTCCAGAAGGTCAATGGGCTAAAATAGTTGGCAGTGAAATCAACCTCTTGACTGCTGGAACCAGTGTGACCCAGCCACTGGGCAGCGGCGCTTAAACCTGTCATATTAGATACCCTAGTTGTCCGTGGTTTGTGAGCACCAAGCTTTTTTGCTTTAGCCGTGTTTGCAGAACAGCACACCCAGCTGATGCTAGACCACCCCTGCGACTGCCAGCTCAAACGGCACGTCCTGCCCGCCGCCTCGGTCCCTCCGCACCGCTCACCCTCATTGCCCTGCATCTGGCGGTCCCTGACAGGGCCAGCCACGCCTGGCAGCCAGCTTGTGCTCCCAGCCTGCTACAGCCAAGGGTGAAGGCAGCAAAGCTTTGCTGGGTGGCTATTTAAAAGAAACACTGCACACGCCTGTGAAAAAGCTCTGGCATAAACGGAGCTGTAGCGATAGGAGCAAACCAGAGCAGCTGCCGCAGCATCCAGCTGCGTTGGGAGAGTTACACTGCTCTGATGATGCTGACACAGTCGGAGCAAGAAACTCCTTCATGCGCCAAGGGCTTATCTAGAAAAGGTGCTTACAGGGATTAAGACTTCATTCCTGTTGTTAAAGTCAGGCAAGCTCTGCCCTTGACTTCAGGGGCTTGGGAGGTCACACCAGGCCAAGGACAGGCTGGGAGGGTTTAGACTGTAACCCTCAACTCAAAATCAATCGTGCCCATGTGGTTAGCACCGCTGTGTAAATGAGTAACTTGTGAAGCACAGGAACCGGTCTTCCAAAGTTAAAAGACGTCATAATAAGAGATATAGACTCCATCTTCCAGCACGCCTTAAATAATTCTGAGAAGTTAACGTGTTTTAAAAGAGCCACAGAATTTGTAGATTTGTAGGTACCTCTTAAAAGTAGGCTAAGAACCATATATAAATACATTGCATGCATTGACAGAAACATGATTGAGTCAAATGTATCAAGGGGGTGCAAAGATTTCCACTCCTCCTGCTGCCGCTGCTACGTTTGTAGTTGGGGATTGCTTCGGTTTTAGTAGCTGACAACCTCCCAGAGCAGCTGATCCAGGAAGGTAGCTTTGCTATAGACTTTTGGGGGAAAACTTGTGCAAGGAGCTGACTGAAAGGGTAACCAGAAATTATAGTCAGTGCCAAACACAGATGACCCTTCTGGGTTTTTTGGGTTTACTCTGACGAGTGGAAATCAGATCTGTCAGCAGCTATTTTTAATAGATATGGGACCATGAAGAACTCACTACACAGTTTTTATAAGCTTTCACTTACCAATACTTAATATTCCTGTATCAAATTCTGGGGCGAGGTAAACTTCTGCAATTTGTGGAGACAAGCATCATATGTAGACAACTCCTACAAGTAGGAGCTGGCTGTTTCACCAAAGACAGAGGTCCCAATTAACATGCTTTGTGTAAAACTAGGAAGCAGCTGGTTTGGGTTTCATAAAAGTTACCACAACAAAGTTGCAATGGAAGGGGCAAGCAGAGACACACATCCAATTTGAGCACCCTTTATCCAGATCACGGCACACGCTGTTCCCCAGACAGGTCTGTCCAGAAACCAACCTTGGCAGCTGCTGTGTCAAGTGTCATGGAAGGGATTGTACACACGGTGTAACCTAATCGGAGGCCAATATAAGCTACGTAATATAGAAGAACTCGCATATGTTGCCGTTAACCTACCCGAAGTACAAAAATCAACTTGTAAAATCATCAGCTAGACTTGCGTCAGCCGTTCCTGCCCCTTCTCTTTAATAAGGGGTTCGCATGCCCCAGGAGTCATGCAGCTGTGACTGCAATGGGGAGATGGCCCTCAGCTGGGTGGAGGGTCATCAGCCTTCAGGAGTCTTCCTCAGTGCGGTGGACAAGAAATTGTGCAGAATCGAGATGCCTGGGCCAAATTCTCCCTTTCTCCCCTCTCAGCCAGCCAGCAATGCCAGTGGAGCGGAGTTCCCTTTCCACATCTGCTGGGAATTTCATTATTGCAGCACGAGTGACCAGCCTGCAGACATGTGCATCAGTGCCTTCTGTACTACCTTCCCTTCGAGCTTTGGGTGCAATGAGCTGGACAGGAGCCGAAGTGATGGAAGAAGATGTCGTCACAGCACAGCAGTTTTTCTAACTCGTGTCCACCTTGCCCAGACACTGCACCGAAAGACCGTATGCAGGATGCTGTGTTATAACCCGCTCTCCAAATATGTCACCAAACAAGCCTTGCCTACAGAAAATAACTTGACCCACTCTGTGCATAAAAATGTGCATGCACTTGCAGGAATCATAGAAGCATAGAATCATTAAGGTTGGAGGAGACCTCAAGGATCATCTAGTCCAACCGTCCCCCCACCACCTATTACCCACGAAACCAGGAGGCATGATTAGATTACAACTTTAACTAACATGAATATTAATCAGGGAGTCTTTCAGACATAAAAAATCCCAGGAAGTTGCTAGATCTAGTTATGTATGTTGTCAGAAGTGGGGTATATCCAGAACAGACTTGGGTACAAGTACCACTAAAGATTCAGTAGTGCAAATGCGACTGGTTGGTCATCTCTGCAACCTGAGCAACTGCTGGTTTTTTCTGCTTAACTTTAAAATATCTCACTCTCATTGCCTAGAATTTCAGGTGGTTTTCTTGGATTACAGATGGAGGAATTGCCTTCATGGTATTAGCTCACAGGCAATCTTTTGTCTAGAGAGCTAGCTAGAATAAGAGCTAGCTATTATTTATACTAATCCCACAGTGGAAACTTTGAATTGTTCTGTGCGGAAAAGAAAATGAGAGTCTGTACTCTGTGGAGTGGAGAACGGACTTGCAACCTTAAACAGTAGGACTTAGCAAATTGCTAGGTAAGATTGAACCCCCAGTTATCTGGAGAGGTACCTGGGCCTCCCCAGTCTGTTTTAGAGGAGAGCCAAGAAGTACACTGTTGGCACTTCCACCCATTCAGTTTACAAAAGATTAAAAAAAGTATTTCATCGGGCTGGGCACAGCTCTCTGCTCTCAGGAGGGCTCCACACTCATTGCCAGCCACGCGCAGGGACACCGCTGCGGCAGGGCCCTTCCTGGAAGAGCACAGCTGAGGTTCAAAGTGTCACCAAATAAAATCCTGAATGCACTGATTGTTAGCACTGGTTCAAATCAGCCCAGGAGGG